>JANIJG010003020.1:0-13896 GCA_024611175.1 Megaceryle torquata | reverse complement strand
CTCACTGATGTTTATAAATATGTAAAGGGTGAGTGTCAGGAGGACGGAGCCAGGCTCTGCTCAGTGTCACCCAATGATAGGACAAGGGGCAAGGGGTGCAAGCTGGAACACGGGAGGTTACACATAAATATGAGAAAAAAACTTCTTCACAGGGAGGGTGACAGACACTGGAACAGGCTGCCCAGAAGGGCTGTAGAGTCTCCTTCTCTGGAGACATTTAAAACCTGCCTGGACACATTCCTATGGGACATGCTCTAGGTGGTCCTGCTCTGGCAGGGGTGGGTTGGACTCTATGATCTTTCGAGGTCCCTTCCAACCCTTAACATTCTGTGATTCTGTATCTATCCATAAAACTGACAGCACAGATGAAGAATAAAGAAATTATTTCTACATGTTGCAATTCCTATAAACAGAAAGGATAGCCTGCTGATAAGTGTGCGTGCAAGAGGCCTCCACCCAAGGGCCATGCTATGCCCAGGTCTTCTGAGGGGCTACCCATTCGCCTCCTCTGACTGCTGTGGCTTTGGGCAGAGATGCATCTGCAGGAGGACTAACTGGAAGGTGGATGAAATTGGGCAAGAAAAGACAACGAAAGCCTGTGCCAGGAGAAGGCAGGCAGGCCTCACGAGAGCCATGCATTGGCTGTGTTGACACACTTGCTTTTCATGCTCAGAGTATCTTGCAAGTACTGTAACAAGTCAAGGCAACGTATAGTCAGCGTATAGCTGAAGTTTCCAAATACCAGATGTCACATTACATCATTTCATAGTGAGTAATGTTCTCTCCTGTTATGCAATGTTACAAGCAGTAGTCTGTTATTTCAAAAGTTGCCAAGATGAAAGCTCTGAATTTTTAGAGGTTTGTATTTTTGTTTTGGTTTTAGAGTCATTGTTTTTGCAAACGGATTGGGTTTCCTTTTTATTTACCTACAACATCGTAATCCACATTCCCCAAAGAGGGGATGTAAGTGCTTCCAAAGCTGCGAGTCATCTTTTTATTGGGTACCAGGCAAGGTAAGTGGTAAATAACAGCTTTGATAAGTGTTTGATGGGAAGAGCAGCACCAGTATTTTTCACTCACAGAATTACACGCTCTTTCTGCTCATGGTCGAGTTTGCTCTGAAATAGCTTTCATGGACATACAACATGTCATGTTCCTGCACTGATAACGAACCAGTTTCTGCAAGTGACCTGCCTCCCAGCTGCTTGGGGATGATGGGCTGAGCCACTAGATGAGCAAAGAAAAAGACTGGGTGAAATTGCAAGTTCAGACCAGCAAAAAATCAAGCAACTGGCTTGTGCTCACATCCAGCTTCAGATGAAGTCACCAGGACTACGTCCACATAGCAAGAGAGGAATCCTACACAAGGATGCTGAGCACCAATCAAGGGTGGTACTCAGCTGACATTACTGGATATGCCTCAGGCACAAAAGGTGGTTCTTCTTCCCTAACTGTGGACATCTACGTTTGAAACTCCACTTCAGTCTTCTAGTCCCCTTTTAGTGTCCACAAAGATACATGGGCACTTCCAATTTCCCCCTAACCTGACTTACATCAGCTGCCTTAGGGACAGATGACAAAACAAGTCCTACTCAAGAACATCATAAGAATGAACTTCAGAATAGGCTTTGATGTGTGAATGGACATGGGGCAGCTAACAAGGACCTTTCCATTGACCCCAACGGGAAGCTGAATTCACCTATTTTACCCCAAACTTCTTAAGCTACTTTGAGGAGCAATTTCATACAAACCAGTTGCAATCTCCAGATCTTGTCTGATGGGTACAGTGCCTCATCTCTGCAGCTTTGCTCCAGTCCTAGCAAAATAATCTGAGGTTTCCAGTGAGCAAAATATGGTATGAAAATGTGTGGAGCCTCTCCCTCCTTTGGGAAAGGATTCAGGGAGCGGCTGAATCTCTACACCCGCAGCCTCTGACGAGTTTCAGAGCACTGCAGCATTTCCTGGTGCCAGATAATTCCAAGATGTGGGTTCTGAGGAATGAGTAATTCAAATTGCTTCATCTATCTGCTGAATGCACTATTTTAAAGAAAATGATGTGTGAGTAGTAATGGGGGGGGGCAAGGGGGAAGCAGGAACCTTGGTTTCCTTTTGCTTTTAAGGTCAAAGATAGAATCATGTGCTAACTGCTGTGCCAAGCTCTTGCCTTTTAAACATGCCCAGAATTATGACCTTTTGATTGTAGTCTAAATACTGGGTTCAGTTATAGGATCATCTTAGTACCCTATGCATGATTTATAAAGTCACGTGCCAGTGAGTAGTAAAAGGGCTTTACAGCAGATTGTAGGTCAAAAAGGTTAGGGCACACTGGAAATATTCAAAACAGAAGTAAATTTAGCATAAATGAGTGTACTAGATATTGAGTGGATGCCAAAGCATGTATGGGATTTAAGCCATTGTTTTCTATGGTCCTGAGCCAAACTACAATGTATAATGGTCCCAGGTTGGTGGATTTATGAGTGGATGGTTAAAAAAAATAGTAATCAAAGCTATTAAAAAGAAGAAAGAATCTGAATGTCCCTGCTCTGATAAACATGAAAATTAATCCAAACCTAGATCTCAAAGGGGAAAGAGAAATCTTTCAACAGGTAAATTTATACACTTCAGAGTCTTTCTATAGAGAGCTATTTACACTTTGTCTTCTACTCTGAAAAATCCAAATCTCTCTCACACTTTTACATAGTTGGGCTGCATTTAACATTTTAGTTTCATCCTGCAAAATCAGCAGTTTACCTAATTCTTTGCAAAGCATAACTGCCCAGAGCACATAGCCCTGAAATGTTTTACTAATCAAGAAGATAGCTTAATTATGCGAGTCTGATAAGAAACCGAAGGCAAGCATTTGACGCGTTCTTCACAGTTACCTGATTCCCCTCCCTCGCCCCCTTTGATGAAACAGTTAAAAAAGAAACAAAAGCACAGCCAAAAAAGATAAAGCAAAACCTTAACGAATGTGGCATCGTGTGTATTTTTTAAATTCCTTGCTGTCAGCAAGGAAAAAAGAAAAGCCTCCAAGGCGAAGAAATTTCAGACCCCAGAATACCTGCAGGCGTAGGAGATAACAAGCCACCGATGTCTTACAATAACTTTCTTTCTGCCTCTTTTCTGTCTCAGTTCTGCTGCAAAAGAACTTTGACTTTCAGGTTTTTATAGCAAAAAGTTTGTAAAAAAAAGGGGTTTTTTTGGTTGTTCCTTCTTAGCTGATTCTGCAGAGAGACTAAACGAAGGGTCTCATGTTGGTTTTCCACCCCCCCCTCTTCCTCCCGCATGAAATCTTTCGTTTGCTGACAGTACGTAGCTGCTGCTGGGAGAGTTTTCTCACGTGTGCTATTTCAGTCTGATGTGTCCATCCTTCTCATGCTTTCCTTGTTTTTAATACCCACCTTCCTGTCCTTCGCAACACTGCCCTTCCTCTCCCTCTTTCCTGGTTTTGTTTGATGACACTCATCCCTCATGTCTTCCAGAGACACGGCACTTTTAACACTGCTTTTGCTGGCTATTCACACCCTTTGGTAAACACAAGGAAATCAGGAAAATAAAACTTTTGAAGGCACCCAAGGACATTCCAGTAACACACGGTGCCCAATTGCTTCAGGCCTCTTAGGCTTCAGTGCTTTGTGAGCAGAACTGTGCAGGGTATGAGCCTGATTTTTTCCCCCAGTCAGAGAGAAGCCAAGAAAACCCTTCACAGTCACAGC
Organism: Megaceryle torquata; assembly: GCA_024611175.1. NCBI lineage: Eukaryota > Metazoa > Chordata > Aves > Coraciiformes > Cerylidae > Megaceryle > Megaceryle torquata. Next base: position 10,180 of record JANIJG010003020.1, on the reverse strand, counting down.
GGCATCTCTTATTTTGCTTCGGGAAACTGGAATCAGGTGTACTGGTAAAATCACCTTTATACTGGTTCAAGTGAAGGGAGAAGGTTGTTCCTTTGGCTGACATCATTTAAAATGACAGAAATACAAAAGTAAGTCTAGATTTTTGGGTGGTTTTGTTGTGGTTTTTTTTTTCCTGAAAATCCTTTCTCGTACATTTGCTCACCTCTTTCAAAAATGCTAAAGGAGTTTTACTTGCATTCCAGAAAGAACTATTTGAACTGTTAAGAAAAGGCTACCGGGAGGATGTGAGCCAAGTATGGTAGTATCAGCCCCCAGCTTTGCCAAGCAAGTTAATAACACCCCAACCCCCACCCGGCTGTCAGCAGGAGGGTGGGAGTAGGTGGTAGGTGGTGCTGCTTCCCCAGCAAAAGAGGCATCCAAGCAGAGAATGCAAACTGCTATTTTTTAATCTTTTTTTTTTTTTTTCTTCTTTCCTGCTTTTATAATAGAACTCAGGGTGGCTTTACATCCTTTAAATAACCCAGATATTGGAAAAACTTGTGCTCAGCCAGAGCAGCACATGAAATAAATGCCTTTTGGGTGCAGCATTTAATATGAAGTAGCATCAGCACCCACCTTGCAGTTCCGATCAAGGAATAAATTGCTGGCAAGGTGGTGTTGGGCTGTGTGTACCTAGAACTTGCCTTCACCCAGGGCTCCTGAAGGCACTTGGTTATGTTGTCTTGCAGGGAAAATTTGACCCACCTTTCCTATGTGTCAGAGCAAGGTCATGCATTTATGCCTGTGCCAGTTTGCCCTCTACAGACACAATGACCACAGCTCCATTTTTGCAGAAGGAGATGAAAAGCTCATTGAGAAGATGCTTCAAGTGGTTGAGTTTACATTAGGCAAATTCTGCTCCCTGCAGGCTACACCAAAAAGGATATTTGGGATGTGTCAGTGCTTGGGGTAGCCCTTGAGAATTCTCTTTAGCAGAATATATGTTAGTCAAAAAGCATCAGGTGGTTATGAAGCAGATGTTGGATATGATAAACCCAGACTGTCTCACTTGGTAGGAAAATCTCTAGTTTCAGGTATCTGCGTCAGGTGGCTGTTTGAAAGGACTTTGAGTCTTTCTCCAGGAAGCTGGTGAACCCACTATTTGCAATATGCTTTTATGGAATCAGTTAAGAGCAGCTGGGAAAGGGGGAGCAGGAGGTTTCTAACCTATCTCGCATGATTTCCCCCCTCACAGCTCAGGGGTGGAAAGTGGGTGTCAGGGTACCCTTCAGAAACACGCAGGAAGAGCTGGGCTAAGACCTTCCTGGAGATTTGCAGCTGTTAAAACCAGTAAACACCAGAAGTCAGCACATCACCAGAGCAGGCTGAAAAGTAAATACAGGAAGCTGACTAAAAACTGAAACAACAAAAACAACAACAACCCATCCTCCTGAGTTAAAAAAAACCCAACAAAAAAATAATAACGATGGATTTGCCCTTTTTCTTTTTTAAATCCTCACAATTTGAACCGAGTCAAATTTGAAATAACACACACAAAGAACCCCACAAAGCCTGCCTCTATGCTAGCAGCCTCTCTAAATAATTTTTAAACAAGCAAGGGCTATAGAAAACTAAGGAACAATAGAGCGGACCTATGTGTTTGTTTTAAGCCCCAGAAGCTCCAGCCATGGTTGGATGTCGGAGGAGCAGGAGCTTGCGCGGGGATTGCTGGTGATTTCCCCTTTGTCTATTCAAGGTAAGCTGCAACAATAACTTCCTGCTCACTCTCCTGTGAAAATACCCTCTTGTTTGTGGGTATGAAAATAGCTCTGTGTCCCATAGTGCTGCAGCCTCCAGAACACTTCATCCCTGGGCACGGAGCTACTTGCTCCAAGGTGAACCTTTGGGGGACAGCTAATAAATCAAATTACAAATGCCAGGTGCCCCCAAGCTAATATCTATCTGGCTATTTAAAGCACAAAGAGCTTAAAAGTCATAGGCCAAATTCTGAAGGATATTTTATAAATAAAGAAGAAATGCAAAGTAATATTAATAAAGAAAAGCAGTTTGGAGAAGCAGTGTGATTTGTGAATTAATCTCAGCAGGGTGAGTCACGTGGGGTCGTTCTGCTACAAATTCATCTTTGGAAATTCATCTTTAAGATCTCAGTCCCCTTCTCCTAGAGGTTTGTGGGTCTTCAGAATGACAGCAATTCGGTACCATAAAAGCAGGAATGAGAACTTAGTTCTAAGATCTAATGTACTCCTGAACAAGTGGGAAAAAACGGTGGGATAAGACCTCAGATTTCATAAAAAGAGCTTAAATGCTGATGCAAAAAACTGTCAGGAAAAAAGCAAAGGGTACCACAACAAAATGGAATTGAAAATTCATCTCCACTCTAGGCAACTTTTCACTTCAGAAACGTTTCAAGTTTTGTTTCAATATTACTAAAACTAACCCTCTCCATAAAAACAAAATCCTAAATTCTAGATAAAGAATCCCTTCAGCCTGAAATAAGTTTTTGCTTTGGGTCAAACGGTCTGTTTCTGCTCCAGAATGCATAATCTCTGTACTTTCTCTGCTGCTGGAAACCTGAACAAAATTAGGTTTGCATGACACGGGTAAAGAGCTTTTCCTCATTCTTTCCTTTCTCTCAGACCCACCAGGCAAACAAAACACTGAGCCACTTGCACACCTCTTCTAAGGATCCCTGTTGGGATTTTCAGGAGCACCTAAGGATCTGTCTGCACCTTTAAGCATTTAAACAGTCTTAACTATAGCCCTAACTATGCCATCAGTCTTTCTCTGAACCAACCAAGTGCTTCTTGACCTAGGATATCATCAGCTAATCCAGCTGAGAAATAACTGAGATTTCCTACCTCTTATCTGACAGCATTTCCAAGCCACTAGGCTTTACCTAAGCAAATAATGCATGTTTAGAGCCCCCTCAAAAATATTCCCCAATACAGCTTCCTGCAGGGAAGTGATAGTTTATTTGACAGTTGTAGGAATCACGTTTTTGTTGACATCTGTTTCATGAGTCACAACTGTCACATGCAGTGACAATTTGCCAATAAAAGTGCACTAAATCATCCAGGTGCTAAGGGAAGCAGATCACATGCTCCGTACATGTTCTATCACACATCTTGTTTTACTGATGAAGCCGTACAAGCCATTAGAAAAAAATGATGAGTATCAACCAGCAGCTAAACTAATAGTATTTGCTAAACTCTCAGTCTTTGCATTCAGCCAGAGACATCAGCCAGCTAAGAGATGGGAAAGATTAGCTCAGTCACAATTATCTTTTCCTTTGAGAATATTCTTCCACCTGCTTCCTAACCCCCTGGGTTGTTTTGGTTTGTTTTTTTTTTTTTAATCTGTCACCACATTCACATAGGGCTTGTGTTCTTAAGATGGTTAATGGTTTGCCCTCCTTCAGCCCCTATTTTAGGAACCTCTATTTTTCCCCCTCTTTCCTGGGTCATTCTTAATAGCATCACCAGACACAGAAGGATCCGCTAAGCCTATGAGCAGACAGGGCTGAGAGTCACAGGGAAAGGGGCACTTCAAGGTGAACCAAGTAACGAAGAACTCCTGCAAAGGAGGAGATGTATGTAGGCTACGACACCTCTGTGAGACAGATCCTTACGTGGTACAAGGCCAGCTGTCATCCTGGAGCAGCAGAGACATCCTCCTGCCAGATTTATCATGACGTTTCAGGTCATAGTGCACTTACAATACAGGAGGTGCTGGGAGAAAGAAGTAGATTGGTTTTTCTTTGAGCTTGTTATCTACTTTGTAATGAAAAATCAATTCCTCTGAGAAAGCCCCAGATTGTAGCATAAATGTTACTCGGTGTATAGTGTGTAGGCAGTTCCTTCATTCTGTAAGTACCTTCTACCTAATCCTCAATCTTGTCAATATGTATTTACCCTTAATAACTTGGATCTGGGTCATCACTTTGTCTTCCCTTTGTTTCAGTGTGTCCTAAGCTCCAGCTCTATTTCTGTCCAGGCTAAATGCTTGGTATTCCCCCTAAGACCTGGGCAGTTTCCAGCTTCTGTCTCACAAAATAAAACAAGCTCTAAACAAAGACTCTTTCCAGCCAGGCACTGTATTGTGGGCACAAAGGCTTGCCGGTATCTGAAATTTCCCACCCTTAAAAGTATGTCAAAGGTATTTTCACAGCTTCTGCCCTGTGTCATTTCTCCAAAACATCTCAAGTCATTTTCCTCTAGGAGAACAAGGGAGGAAAAAAAAAAAAAACCCCAACCCAAACCACAACAAAAAAACAACCAACAAACCAAACCTCTCACACACACAAAAGCCCAACCCCATAATGCATGTGTCAACAGGTGAGGTCTAAAAATTTCATTACAAAAAAAAAAAAGGGGGAAGCAGTAACAGCTGCACGCATGTTTGGAGGAAATCAGAGGGGCACTTTCCATCTGGCATGTGCTCCACAGGCAAAAGAGCTTTTCTAAGACTTGGAACTCAAAGACCACTTATATTTTGGGGAGCAGGCTATTCCTGCACTGCTCATTTTAGACAGCACAGCAACAGCTACCATTCAAAATACCCCACCAACCCAGCCCAAGAGAGTTCACACTGCAGCTAAAAAAAGAAGTCCTGCTCCATGTGGGAAGATGGACATGGCAAAGGTGAGGATGTCTTGGCTTTGCTTCGGCCAGAACCTGTCATGAAATACTGGGCTTGACCCTCCTGTCTCTGTGCTTGAGGTATTTTCCCCACTGAGTTGGGGTCTGACATGAAGGAAGGAATCTCTGCTGTCAAACTTTTCAAGCACTGAAGAAGGAACCTACAAATATGAACCCACGATGAAGACAGATGCTTTTCTTTGCCTTGACTGCACCTGATCCTGCATCATCCAGTACATGAGTATTGATGGTGCCTGCACCAAAGAACAAATGGGTTTTGCTTTGCCTACATTATCAGGTTGATCTAGGAAATACTTCTCCTCTGTCATGAAACTTTCTGAGACTCTGCCAAAGCTGCTTGTCTGCAATAAAATGAAGTGAAGACTTCAGAAGAGGTGGGTGCCTGTGAAGGGAAAAGGCAGAGAGCAAGGCAGGGACTAAGGAACAACCTGGGAATTGAGATAATCATTTGAAATATGGGGAGATCCACAGGTCCTTCCCCTACCATGCTTTTGCATCCCACATAAGGACCACAACCACTACGGATTGTGGACTTGCACTTCTAATTTTAAGGAGAAATTCCATCCTGGATTTTTTTATCAGATGATATTTTCCATTTATCTGACAAGACCTAGGGGGTCAGAAAACCCAAATACTATTAGATAGCTGTATTAGAGCCAAGCCCAGGCTGGCCAAGCCACGGCCACTGCTGTGCTAAGCCCTGGTCTAATAAAGACCCAAAGGCACAGCTCCTGCTCCAAGGAGTTTATGCTCTGCATAAATAAGAGATTGACAGTTGCAAAAGCACAAGGGAGCATTTCTCACTTTCAGCTGTCAGATCTGATTTGACTCATCAGCTCTCACAGTCGCTGGATTTTGCGCAATAGGGCTCATATTTAAACTTGACATCATCAGCTGGCTCGGCATCTGCTGACCACTGTCTGAGATGGTCCCAGTTTTGACGGCGGGCCATTGGACTGCAGAACAAATTACATCTTCTCGCTCAAGTCCTGACCTAGCAGAACATTCAAATGTATTTTTGACTTTACTGAAGCCAATGGCATTATGTTACTTTGGTCCTCTTACTACCTCTGCAGTGGACTTTTGGGGGACTCAGTGAATCATTGTGGCTTGAGCTTTTCATGGGCCATAAACTTTGGGTTATGTCCAGCTGAAGGTCATAAACACTTTGCTCTTTTGGGGGTCTCTGTAGAGATGTATAATGAACTATATGCCACCTGTTCTCCCAAGAAATTTAGGGCAAGGAAGCAACTGAAATTGGTTTGTTTCTGGGCTTGGTGTTTGGGGTTTTTTTTGTTTAAAAACTGAAACGCAGTCACATCCCAACTTGAAATTAGGATTATTGATTCAGGTTGATGCATCAGCAATCCTTTTCTGCAAATCAGAGAGCTGAACAGGACTGCTTTTCCTCTCCTCCGATTCCTACAACTGATTTTATTTCTCAAAGTATTTATCTTTCCTATGTCCTCTAAAGCTAAGATTCCTTGTGGAGCTTGGACCTGTTGAGTTAATTGTGCAGAGGTCAGCTCTGTCACAGCCTATAGGCAATTCAATGTAAGGCAAGGAAAGATAATAGCATGCCACTCATAGTACTAGAAGCACAAAAAGAAATCAGAGGGGTCAAAATGAGACACTGTAGATGAGAAATAAAAGCTCTGGCAAGATTGCCTATTTTAAAAACAAGCGACAAAGTTGTTTCTCATGTCCAAGCTGGAAACCAGCTGATCAGCCATAACAAAGAGCTAACGAAGCAGTTCATTCCAGCAGGCTCTGTGCCTCCAAGACTTCACTATTCTTATGCCAAACAGGAAGATAGCAGCTAATCAAAGCTGCTAACTGAGCATTTCTCACTCGCCTGTGCGTATCCTTTGCTTTTCCCCAAAAGCACGACTGTGGACGCCCCAGAGTCTGTTATGTGGTAAGCAGCGTGATATTGCAAGATATTTGCCTTCCTTCAGCTGCCCCAACAAGAGAGAAACTAAACCGAAAGAAATTGGCCAAACCAGTTAATTAAGCTCACTGGGAAGGAGCCACATGTACTGGGACTGTTTGTATTTACTGCTATACTTTTAGATGGTCACACAGGGGGGATTCTCTAAGGTCCATCTGGACCATCACTCTGTTTTTGAAGAAAGTGTAAGAGAAAAGCAAGCCTACAGTCATACTCCAACAACGTGCCTTCCCAGCTTCCCCCAGTTTGCAGCTGGAGCACACACATATTCTCACCCGAAGTCCAACCAGGTCACCTAAACAAGGGCAGAGAAGAGAGGAAAAAGGGGACAGCTTTGTGGAAGGAAGTGGTTCCAAAGTGCTCCACTCCTCCCGGTTCCAGAGCCAAGAGCTAAAGTGCAAGGCAGTTAATGCTGGGAAGATATCAGCCTTAAAATAAAGGCAGTTTGTTTAATTAATGCACCACCAGCTGAGGCTGGGGAGCTGTTCTGGGATGTGACATTCCTGCTCATGGTTCCTTCCAGCTTTCTTAGCTTCCATATTCTGCTTCCACACCCATCAGAGGCAGATTCAGAGAGGTACAGGAGACTGTACTACCAGACATGACTTTCAAGAGACACAGATGTCTGGAGTATTATTTTTACCCTGAGTTTGTCAATGTTGGGACAGCACCTGGTTAAAGTGCCCTTCTGGGAACCAGCCCACAGCCAGATGGTAGAGAAGAGAGCTCCTCCCTGTTGCAGGCTTGGGGGACATTGGTCTAGCCACTGCTTTTTCCATCGTTCAAACTGCATCACGAAAACAGATGCAAATGTTGGGAGGGAGAGAGGACAACTTTTCTGACCTGCTGAATCTTCTAGCAAGCTTCAGAAGCAATTACAAATGGGGCAGGTGGAAATAATGCTGCATTTGAGTGGTTTTTGTTTGGTTGCCTCCTTTGGATTTTAAAACATCCAGGTAGGATTAACAACAGCGTGTACAGGACAAGTGCACCAACATACGTAAGGAGTTACCGTGTGCATGTTACAAATGCTCACGTGTGTCTCAGTGGCCATTATTCCTGAAAACAATTTCCCAGTGTTTTCCTTTTCACGCTTTTAAATGTAAATGTTGAAAGTTCAGAGAACTCTAATAAAATATGAATGATGAACATTCCTCCCTCCCTGGTTTAAAGAATGGCCCAAGTCACAAGTAACATAAAACCACAGATTTTTCCCAGGAGTAACAGTAGAAACTTCATTACTTGAATCATTTGTAATCAGACTAGACAAAGCAGAGAAGATTGTACTCTAGGGTACAATCCTGAATCCTTTCCCTCCCACCCTGAGAACTTTTCCCCAGCTGTTGGCCTGTCTCTCTACTTACAGATGACTTGCCAGGACAGGTCCCTTGCTTTTCTAAACATACCATTACTAATGAACAAATACAAACGTCCAAATCACTCACTGAAAGCTTCCAAAATATTGCATGTACTTTCATCTGAATATTCATTTATATTGAAGACTACTGAACTAAATATGAATCACATGCCTTTAATCTCTGAAATTTATTAGCAGTATGTGCTATCCTGATTTTTCCTGCCAGTCAGCTCATAGAAGGCAACTGGCAACACAAGCAGAAAAGTAAGAAAGATCTGATCTGATCTGCAGAAGAAATTGTTTAAAGTTGTTACGAAGCGTAATGCTCAAAATCTCAACTGACCACAAAAAGCTTCTGTTTTCCCAAGGATCTCATGCCTCAATGACGTGGCAAGCAGTAAGTAGGGTTCTGATTTCTAGCTCCCATACTTCAGTACAGCTGAAATGAACTCCAGAAAGACAGATTTCCCCCCAATACCTCCACGAGAACTTCCATGTCATTTCTGCAATGACTTCTGCAGCCTTTATTGACAATGACAAGTCAGTATAGCATGAGGATAAACAAGGTTGAGGAGTATGAGTCCAAGAATTCTAGAGCTGATGAATCCACATCAGATCCAGAGGCAGGGATGTCACCGAGTGACAGCACTGGTCACCCTGGCACACTGAGACTGAGTGAGTCTCCCACTTTGGTGTTCCACAGGTTTAGGAGCTGCTTGTCCAAATACAGAGCCTTCCTCTTCCTCTTTGGAAGACAGCAGTGATTTTTAATCTGGTCTGTGGTAGTCCTGACACCTTCAATTTAGGAGACCCATAAAATGTGGCTAGAGTCTGCAGAGACAGAAACAAATACCAGCCAAGCCATAAACCAGCCCGGCTCTTCAGTGACAGTTCTCCAAATGCTGTAGTCCCTTAATCCCAGCAGCTGGAAGTTAACACACATTTCATCTCAAGTCATGTTAAGCACAGTCACGCTTTCACACGTGCTAATGTAGTATTTTTAAAAGGGCTCATACCAGATATCCACAGCAAGTGCCCCAGCTCTCCTGACTGTCTGCAAACACCTTAAGCTTTATCCAGACCTTTTCCGCTCTGCTTCTGGTGGGGTCTGCTCTGCACACCCTGGCAGGTGTTCCCTGTAGCCTTGGCCAGCTCCGGGCATGCAATTCAAACCGCTTTGAAATCAACAGGCTTTGTTCAAGTTTATAGGAATGCCTTAATACAATAAAGCCTTAACAATTAGGAATAGCATCAAGCTCCCATGAATCACTTTTCACACTGTTTTTGCATCCTCTGTGTATGTTTGTCTTTCTTCCCAAGGCTATTCCCAAGCTGCTGCTTTCCCCTGGAGCCCTATTAGCTCCTATTCTTTGTATTTACTAACAGGAAGCATCACAGTTCTGTCCTCACCAGCTTCACTCACAGGCCCTCTTAATTATTAGTATCTTTTTCTTCTCCTTTTATTTTTTTAAAGCTTATTTGGCAAAAATCTATGTTCCTCTATTCTTCCTGGCTAGCAGGTTATTTCTTTCTTCCTCAAGGTGCAATCTGGTTTCCTTTGGTTGTTAAACTGCCTACTACTGATACTTTCCTGGAGCTTGTGGGAAAGAGTCCTGGTTGACAACCAACTTCTTTTCATTTCCATCCTGATTAGCAAGCACATAATAAGTGGAAGCATAATTTATGGATTGATTTAAGCCACCTCATTCAGATTTGGAAGGAAATCTAGGATGACTAAAGCTCAAAAGGGAAGGCAGGATAAGCAGTATTAAGAGACTGTCAGGGATCAGAATTGCATTAAATGTTCCTGGTTTATTGTCATAGATTTTGGGTCTTTTGCATTAACAAAAGATGATACTTAGAGAACTCTTTAATCTAAATATATGAAACCCAGAAAATAAGATAGAAAACTCAGACCACAAAAAGAAAGTTAGGTGACTTGCATCCTGCATCTCACCCATTTCTTGAGTTGACCAATATATTCTTTCATTAAGTTCTTGGCACTGTTTCCCTGGTGACAGCTTTTCTAAGGCATTGCTTTACATTTATACTCTCAACAATTTTGGGCAATAAAAAAACCAAAAAACCAAAACCCCACACCAAAACAAACAAAGAACACCCCCCCCCCCCCAAAAAAAAAAAAAAAAAAAAAAAAAAAAAAAAACACCAAAAACACAAAAACCAAAGAAAAAACCCAAGTAAACAAAAACTAAA
>JANIJG010003019.1:38255-49740 GCA_024611175.1 Megaceryle torquata | reverse complement strand
AAAAGATCCAACCTGCAAACAGGGAAGATGTGCGTGCCCATCCCAGAAAAAAAAAAAAAAAAAAAAAAAAAAAAAAAAAAAAAAAAAAAAAAAAAAGTTCCTACAAACATCAGTTCCACTCTAAATTCTCCATTGCTGAGATGGACACATTAACTCTGAGTGACACAATGTATCTGCCATATGAGAAAAATACTGTTCTACTCAGAACCTCTGTATCATATAATAGGACATCATAATGTTTTAGAGAATACACAGACATCTGAAGAATCAACACATAGAACAGAGGAACAGAAAGTGTCATTTTAATTGCTCGCCAATTAATCAGTTCCAAAGCACCTATTCCTTGTTCTTTAATAGTAAGACAAAAGTAAAATATTTCAGAAAGCATGTAATCCATGCCTCTTGAAAAACAAAGATATTTTATGCTGATTATTTCTGAAGAACATCACAGAATTTCCATGCAATGTCAGCTGTTCAAGAAACATAATACACTTTAAGGATGTAAGTTACTGTACCTCTTCAGGTGTACTTAGAGACAACTGGGAAATAATGGTTTCTAGTATGTTCAGCTCTTCCCTCGAGTCTTCAATTTCTTGATGGCATAATTTCAAGCGGTTATGTTGCTGTGCAGTAAGTGCTCTCAGCTCTGCATTTTCACTTATTAGAGCATTTTTCTCTTGAAGCACTATTTCTTTTTGACTCAGTTCACTCTCAAGCTCAATGATCTTCTGATCAGACTGAGTCAGCATTGATACCATTTCAGTGTTCTTTGCCTCTAGAGTCTTAATTTCTTCTTTTGTGCAGTAATTCTCTTCCTTTAATTGCCTAAAAAAAAAAGTATATCCATTTAAAAGGTATAGCTCAACACAGGGAAATTCCCTTGCTAAAAGAACTAGATGAACATGCCATACCTATACTGTTTTATTCGTTTTCTCCCTCTCAAGATCTAGTATTAGCTCTATAAAAAGGACAGAAAAGTTTTCACTAGTTTACTCGGCTTCTGTTGTTCCTAAGGGCCAAGATGCAAACCACTATCAGCAAACAAAAGGAGAGAATAAACTACTTCTCATTGTTAAGCAATTTTATAAAGTTCAAGCACTATCAGAGGAGTCACTGGTAAGAAACGTATCAAGGTGGCTTTAACTGAGCTGAAGCCAAGAAAATTCAAGAACAGAATAAAATAACTATGTAACACCTAACATCACAATGGAGTAAGATAATGTACTAAGAGTGAGCTAGTCCAGTATACTGCTGCTGACAAGAGGGAGAGGTCATTTTTTTTTCTCCCCTATATCCGAGCGTACAGTGAGACAACTGTATTTTTAACCCATCGCAAATTTACTTTTTTGGGTACCTGCCAATTTAGGAATCTGAATTAGCTCAGCAAAGGTCCTGATGAGTGCCAAACCCAGTGCAAGTTTGCAGAGAAAAGAGGGCAGTCTAGAGGAAAGACCCCCATCAGCAGCAGAAGGCTATTAAACAGGCTCAAGCTAGCATAAGGGTGCTCACAAACTGCCCACCTTTGCCAAAATGGCCTAAAAAGAAGTTAAGACAGGAATGTGAGTGTGGACATGAATGTGAAAGGGATACCCAGAACTGTCTGAGAAGGGGTCTGTCCAAACCTAATAAAGACAACCAGCTGATGGTTGCCTTCCCTCATTAAAGTAACGAGGGAATTATCAAAAGACATCTGAAACAAAGGAGGGCTCAGCTTCAGAATAAATGTACAAGGAGCATAAAAATTTGTAACACTGGGAAAGGACCTCAGAGTGGGAACAGAGTGGTGGTCAAAACCAGGTTTGACATTTGCTGAAGCTGCAGCCAACATCATCTCTGTTCAGGCCTGAGTGCAGCCTTACCATCTGTGCCAAGAGCATCCTTCATTCTAGCCATGGACTAACAATATGGTGTGCAACAAGTACAGACTCACACACACTGGTGGCGTGAGCACCCTGCGATTTCTTTCTCCTTGGCATGCACATGAGCAGGCTGCAGAACGGGTATACGTAAAGCCTGAGTACCCGCAGCAGTGGTGTGCAATCAAAGGGAACCTATGCTCCCAGAAGGCTTGTTGGGGTGTTGCTTGTTACTGTGAATATGGGGCAACATGTGGCAATAAAACTTTTAAGGATTAGTTAAAGGAAAGAGTTTAGAATAACATTTGTTACCTGTTCAGTATTATGGTTTGTCTGCTGTATTGCTGATACTGATGTTAAGTGTTCACTGATGCTAGTCCCAATTTGAACTATGCGACCTGAGCGGCACGTTCACAGAGACAGTTGTAATGTGCATTTTCTTGTCAAATAACCTATACAGCAATTTTCAGAAGCCTCTGCGTTACCTTAATTGCTCTTCCAGGATGTCCAAATCCTTTCTGTAGCTGACACATTTTTCATTCAACTTCTCTTTCTCTTTTTCACAATTAATTAAACGTTTTCCCAAGACAACTTCTTCAGCTTTAACCTTAAAAAGCAATTTTTTTTCATTACTGTACTACAATAATCTAAGCTTCCTTGGCCAACAGGCTTTTTTTAAAAGAATACTGTAAACACTATGCTATTTCTTCTTTTCTTTCTAGTAAACCTGTAGATAATTCTATTGCTCACTGTTGTGAAGAAGAGGGGCAAAGAAGTTGTTTGTTTTTTTTTTTCCCCCTGTCTTTTGGGGAAAAAGTAATGCTATATTGGTTTAACATTTTAGGGCATATTTATGGTTGGGTATCTGCTTCCACAAGAAAAGTCCCATCAAATAAAAATTCTTTGTAAGAGCTAACTGTCTCAGGCAGTTAGCTCTTACAAGGCAAGAAGGCAGAATCCTCCCACAAGGCTAGAAGCATTAACAATTTTGACCACTGGAATTTTAGGAAATTACTTCGTTTTCATCTTAACTCTTCTCTAGCTCGTGTTTCATTGCACAGGTTATACAAATGAAGTAAAAAAAGAGTTACTTTTAAAGGATCATATACTTTTAAAATGTAAAATTCCCAGCTGGCAAACAAGACAGAAGAGACAGCAGCAGTATTAGGATACCTCAAAGATGCATACTGGCCAGTCTCTGCAGTTTAAAGACAGTTTAAAACTGGATAACTGATGTTATCAGCACCAACAGTTGCCTACCCTGTCCCACCTCTCTTAGGGCTTTGCCACCAACAAGCAAAAACAACTGACCCACTGGTGAAGCCATTGGGGTTTGCTACCTATCTTATTGGAAGAAGAAAAATCCTAATAGCATGGCAAATGCAAGTGAAGAAAAAAACTCTTACCTTTTCTAATTCTTCAATTATTTTTTCTTTATACTTTTTGAAAGCTCTTGTCAGCTCCTCCACATTCAACAAAGCTTCATTCCTTTGCTGTTCTGCTCTGCAAAGAAGCAGACCAATTAAAAAAAAAAAAAAGTCGCACCACAAATTTCAGTTATGTAACTACCTCATCCAATTCCTAAAATCCACTACTAAATTAATTGCTCCAGGTAACTTCTTCCAACTTCTCAAGCACTAAATAAAAGTTTTACTTGAGGCATATATGAATTTTAAATCCTGGTTTTGCATATTAACAAACAAAACTTCATTAAAACTAAGAATATAAAAATAACCACTTTTGATTCCCCTTCAAAGGGGGTTTGATTCAAATCATCCTCCTGTCCCTACCAGTAAAAGCCTGTTTTAGGGCCCAAGATAGCACACATAAGGAAGCAGCAGACAGTAGTACTCAAAATACAAACTGCTTAAAGGGAAGTAGAAAAGACTTTTATACTGAAGAGGCTCTCATGATGGAATTATGGTGAGAATGACAGGAACTGTTCAAAGGATAAATAATTAGGAGGATGATGAAGAAATAACATCAATAATAGTAAAGGAAGGTGATACTAGGATGATAGAAGGTGAGCAATTGTTCAAAGCAGCAGCCCAGACTGCCTACTATTTGGCTCTACCACTCTGCACCCCTGCCCCTTTCTTACTTTCCCGTCATCCCTCACTACAGAAGATGTTGGAACAGTAACCTCGGCACAGCTCAGGTGTGCAGTCTGTTCAGGACACCCAACACTGACAAACAAGAATTGCCACTGCTTAGTAACATTTTATCCTTTTCCAGTAACAAAACTGTGAGAATGGGGCAAGCGCCACATCCAAGTAAAGCCAACCCTCAGATTGCTGCTTCTCATTCTGAGGACCACTGCCCATCTGGAGATGGCAAAAGTATGCAGAGAATGGGAGAAAGGGATTTCAGAATAAAGGACACAAAATAGAGTTAGTTTAAAGCACTTGAGTTTGCTTGGCCAAAGAATAGTAAGTGATTATAATTACTGATTAAAAGCAAACTGTAATAATTGTTAATCCTAGCCTAGGCATAACACCATAGGTTGCCTAACACCTGGCAGAGGCTCAGTTTTTCTGAGGTACCAAAACACTTACATTTGCAACTAGTAACTAAGTACAGCTAGTTCCAAGCACTCATGCTCTGAACAGTGAACATAAATCAACACATTTATTCAACAGTAGCACAAGCCCTGCAGTATTTCCATTTGTCTAGATATAGGAAAGTTAGAGGTAATTTCATGGGCAGATAGAGAAGCCAAACAAGGGTTTTGTATTCTAAAGGGTCAAGAAATGCTTTCCTAAGTCATTAATTCAGTCAATTTTTGTCCCATATAATACAGTTGAATGAATTGGGCAGATAGGAGTCTTCTTATTTATTCCTATTTTTTTTTTTAAGTTATATTTTGGAGGTGATAGAATTGTATATGGCAAATTCCAACAGTTTAAAAAAAAAAAAAAAGGCAAAACCAACAAAATAAACAAACAAAACCAAATTCTCCCAGTAGCCACACAACCACTATGCTAAAGGAGGCAACAGAAAAGGGAAATGGGGATTGGGATGGAATTACAGCACCCTTTTCAACAGTACCATATAGACGGATAAGATTAAGGAGAACATAAAAAAAAGTTCTCAATTAAGTTGTGTTTCTATCACTTTTCTCACACCACCCCCAAAAATACAGCACTCAGTACTGTTGAATACCAAGTACTGAACATATGTTGTAGGTTCTTGTAAGACTAAGTAAAAATAATTCAGGAAAAATATTTTCTAGACACATTTCAGATCTCCACTGCAGTACATCTATTCTGAAGGGAAAAACCAGGTGATAAACGGGTTACTAATGTATTATATCAGCCTGCAACTACCAGTAAATTTAAAGATTTTAAGTGTCTATTTAAACAACAAGTATCTTCACACACAACTTGCTCATTTAAAAACAAAACAAAACCCAATATAAAACGCTCAAAGCAGAAAAATAATTCTGACATTGAAAATAAACAGTTATGCACTATTATTCTGCATTCAATTTATTAAAATTGTTTAGCTACCTCTTTCCTTGCTTACTTCGTTCAATTAACTCCATTTTCAGTTTTTTATAGTTCTTTTTATATCTTTGCAACATATTTTCTCTTTCCATTCCTGTTTTCCGGCTTTGATCTAGTTCATCTTCTGCATCTCTAGTAAATAAACAAAGCATAATTAAAAAGTAGAAACTTTTATGTAAAGAAATCAGATTTTTTTCTTTTCTGCACGTGACATTTAAGAAGCACTTGTCAAACATGCTGCAGCTCTCACAACTAGGTTTGGAGCACCTAGTCTCCAGGCTCCCCAGAAGTATGTCTTCAGTCTGGAGTGGTGTCCAAACCCCATCAATAGGCATCAAGTGTGACAACTGCCAAGGACCCTGATGGCTGACCTTTTGTCATAAGATCTGAACATAGAAAACACCATTTTTCTGGCAATGGGAATGACTGGTCAGGATACACATGGAAAACAACACTACAATATAAATTAAGTTTGGTTTGTGTTTTGGTTTTTTTGGGGGGGGAGGATGGTGTTATTTGGTTTTGTTTGTTGTTGTGTTTTTGTTTTGTTTTGGTTTTTTTACAAAGACAGATTATTGAGATATTAACTGAATATTATATAGGATGAGGTTGTAAGAAACTGACAGGCAGGTAAGTCTTCCTGACAGTCTCTGGACACTGCTTACATTAGCTTTATTTGTTCATTTGCCCTGATTCATCATAAAGTGGTTTGGGTTGGAAGGGACCTTAAAGGTATCTAGTTCTAATGCCCCTGTCATGGCCAAGGAAAGGGCACCTCCCACTAGATCAGGTTGCTCAAGGCAACCTAGCCTTGAACACATCCAGCAACGTAGAATCCACAGCTTCCCTGAGCAACCTGTTTCAGTGTCTCACCACCCTCATAGTGAGGAACTTCGCCCTGATTTCTAATCTAAATCTACCTTTTTCCAGTTTGAAGCCATTATCCCTCATCCTATCACTACATGCCCTTGTAAAAAGTCCCTCCCCAGCTTTCTTATAGGCCCCTTTTAGATACTGGAGGGCCACAATAAGGTCACTAGGCTAAACAACCCCAACTCTCTAGCCTGTCCTCATAGGAGAGGTGCTCCAACCCTCTGATCATCTTCGTGACCATCCTCTGGACCCATTCCACCTGGCCCCTGTCCTTCTTGTGCTGGGTGCTCCAGAGCTGGATGCAGTACTCCAGGTGAGAATCCTTGATGCTATGCACTGCACAGTCACGTTTGCAAATACATAGGCTTGTTTAGTCCAGAAGATATGCATCCATGTAGCATACAATCACTCTATCCAGTTATAAGGGCACATTTGTGTTTAGCATACATTATAAATGGGTTTCTTTTACCAGTCCTTATTATATTTGCTTCATTTCTTGAAATTACATTCGGTACAAAATAAAACACCTTCCTCCTCCTATATATAGCTCTGAAGTGAAAATTTCAAGCCCCAGATTACATTACTCACATAACAATGATAATTACATCATCTCCAAGAAGAGACTGGACTAACAAGCAGACCACAATAAAATGTTGATTTAGAAATATACTTATTACCGCAGAATTTTGTCTTGAGCTGAAACTTCTGCTTCCAAGTTTACAATCTGTTCTTTCAGCTTTGGAATACTGACTAAACCTGTACCTAGAGTGGATTCAAGATAAGAAATCTGAAATACAAACATATTAGGGGTTTTATTAACACTTGCATATATACCTGTCAGATGAGATACATAAGAACCATCTGCTTACTGAATGACACAGTGTTCTTAACCCTACTGTAGAAAATGCTTGCTCATCTACACAAACTGACCTCCAATTTTCTCTCATTTAACGTTGTGCCAGTTTCCTAGCAGCATTCCAGTGTGATATGATGTCTAGCAGATTTTTATTCCTTTATATATTGATCTTGTCTCTTGCTTTTCCCCAAAAGTCTATATTCCTCTATTTGTTCCTTCCACGCCAGACGGTCAAACATTTTGTTTATCTGTACTGTCTTGGAGACAACATATCTCAAACAAAAAGCACTAAGCATAGCCATGTTTCATTTATGTTACATACAAGCCAAACACAAGAATATAGTTGTCCCAAAAAAAACCCTGTACATACAAGCATATATTAGTTATGATTTATTATATACAATATTTATTTCTAACTCACCATCACTTTTAAAAAATAATATCAATCCAGCCTGAAAGGTCAACACATTACTCTTAATGTAGCTCAGACATCTGAGCATACAGTACTAAACACATTGCTGACCTATTTTCTTATATAATGTTTTCTTCATTCCATACTTTACTGACTTTTGAGTAAACTTTGGAACATGAATAGATAAAATTCATAATTAATATAGTTATTTTGCTCATGAAGAAACAGATTCCAAACTACACTGTTCCCAAATTAATGCTGAATACTATGAAGAAAAAAGAAAAAAAACCCCAAACCATTAAAGTTTAAATACTGAATTTAGATAGATTAAGACAAAAAAAACCCCAACATGTTCTGCTTGAAATTAAACTCAGAAGCTGTGGTCCCTGGGGCATTTTCTTTGCATTTGGAAGTTGTTTTTATTTTTGATGAATACACTAAAGATACATACTCTTGTTTTTGACTGCACCAATTCAAAGTTCATTGTTTCCACTCTGTTGTTTAGGTAGTGGTTCTGCAAAGTCAAAGATGCATTTTGCTCATGAAGGGCATTCAACTTCTCCTTAAGACGTTCTTTTTCTTCCATAGTTTTATGAGAGATTGTGGATACCAAAGAGGACTAGACATCAAAAAATAAAAGTTTTACACACACTTATGTGATTATGTAAGCAATATGTACATCAATAGAAACTCTGCAGATCAAATGTATTTAAATCATACTACATTCAAGAGTGCTCCCTTTATATAATTGCTTAATGATAAAATATATTAACTCCAAGCCCTAAAAGCAAACAAATCATTCATAAGCATAGCAGAAAATAGAAAACCAAAGTAATCAAAATAAGTAATGAAGTGCAATATTTACCGCAGATTTTCTTTGCAAGTCCTGGCAAGATGTTTTACCAAGATTCTTCTTAGAGTCGGAAAAGCCTTGGTAGTTGCAATTAGGCTGAACAAGGTCCTCCAGAGAGGAGTCTACAGCCTCATTGAAGCAATAGCCATAACGTTCACTTGTACTAGTGCTAGGATAGAGAATAAAAAAAAAAAACTTGCTACATCATTTTTTTTCTTTACTATGTTAAAACTGCTTAATAAGAGTATTGAAAAGAAAAGCACAACAGGAGTTACTTGCAATAATCCATTACAATGAATACGACAGATTTACACTACAAGAGACAGGCCATTCTTATTCCCAGACACACTCCTACCTGGAAAGTTCTTCCTCTACAGTTTGTAGGTTTTTTTCAGTTCTCCTCAGCTGATTACGTAATGACTGTAAATGTGCAAGCAGGTCTTCATCAGTGGCATTTTTAGAGCAAGTCCACATACTATATTCCATTGGCACCACACAGATGGCTAAACAGTATTTAAAATATCATTAAATATGTCAATACTATTTACAAAAATATCAAAATAAGGCAAATAAAAAAAACCCCCACACCTGAATTTCCAAATGTAAGTGTACTTTTTGCACATTACCTCTTCCCATGATCCCTAGATAAAAATTACTCTGTACAAATGACCTTTTTTGAGAAAAAGTGGTTCAATAATTATTCATGGAGTACGAAAAGCTTCATGAATTGCCACTTAAGAAAACTGGAAAATCCCACTATACAGTAGTTGCCAAAAACCTCTTGTACAACGATGGGGAACAGCCTTCACCAGAGCGAACAAGACTTTGCAGATGGGGCCCGAGCTGTTTCTATTAGAAACGATCAGATGATTCACGAAAACAAACGCTCCCGGGTGAGGCGCTGAGGCCGCCCGCCCTTCTCCGCCGTAACGGGAGGCCCCTTGCCGCCCCGCTTTGTAAGCCAGAGCTGGCCGGCACCTAGCCCGGCTGATATCCTCCCTCGGCCTTCGCGCCCCAACCCGCCACAGCTGCCCAGAAGCACCGTGCGGAGCGTCCTCACCACAGAGACCAACGCTAGCAGCTGCCGCTCCCGCGGGTCGCTCGGCAGCGAGGGCCCAGAGTTTTAGGGCCCAGACTTTGCCGAGAACCGGCGGCAGCGGGCAGTCGCCTACCTCAGCGCTCTCCGGCCAACAGCCCGAGGCCGCCAGCCAGCCAGCCGGCCCGCTCCCCAGGGAAAGGAGAGAATGCAAGGGGCGATATCCCTCAGCTCTGAGATTTGTGAGGGTAACAGCACCGCTTCAGAGACGCCTCTACTCCGAGCGCCCCCACAAGAATCCCCAGAACCCCCTCACTGACTCGGCTTCAAACAGCGCGGGCCTTCGGAAGCAAGACCCGCCCTCTCCACAACGCCCTCATAGCGCACGCGCAATGCAACCCCGCCCCGCACACCCTCGCTATACCTGGGCGGGGAAGCGCCTCCCGAGCGGAGGTAAATCGAACCCCGTGTCCGCCGCGGTGCACTATGGGCGGGCGGGGACCTGCTCTGCGGCGGCTGCGATTGGGGGAGCGGTGCGAGGGGCGGGGGCTCGCTCCGTGACGGCGGGTGGGTTTCGCGAACGGAGGGCGCCGGGCGCCGCCGGGATGGGGGTGTCGCCGTGGACCCGGCTGCTGTCGCTTAGCTGCTTTGCGTTGCTCCTGCCGCCGCCCGGTGCCGCCGAGTTCAGCCCTTCCCTGGACAGCGACTTCACCTTCACGCTTCCTGCCGGCCGCAAGGAGTGCTTCTACCAGCCCATGCGCAAGGAGGCCTCGCTGGAGCTCGAGTACCAGGTCAGGGAAAGTAGGGCCGCCCCGCGGGGTAGTGCTGAAGGAAGCCGACCGGTCTCGTTATCCTGCCGTGACAGAGTCGCTGCCTTCCCTGGGCCGTGGGTGGTGCTAGACGGTTCGGCCGCCGGTTCCCTTTTCTAGAGGCGAGGCTCAGCCAGCGTCCACGGTGCTACTCGCCCCTGCTGCCGGGAGCGCCCTCCTGGGGGTTCCCCACCCTTCGCCCAGGGCCGCGGCTGGAGCCACCTCGCGGTCCTCTGCCAGTGCGACCCAGCGCCGGTACTGCCGGGGGAGCCCATGCCCATTCCCGGGCAGCGGCTCGGGTGGTCCCGCTGGCATTCCCCAGCAAGTTGTGGTGGCAGGAGGCGGCACTGCTGCCCGCACATCCTGGTCGGGGCAGGATGCCTGCCCTGCCTGCGGCTCGACTGGCCTCGCCTACCACCCGCAAAGCCACACTGGAAGTACACATGACTAAAAAGCTGTAGCTCAACAAAGGAAAAAAACCCTTTTACTTTAAATTCTAATAGTTTGGGTTTTGTTTTTTATCTTATCCAAACTCAAGTTGCCATCCCTTTAAAAGGGCAAAAAGGTAGAAAGTTAAAGGCTGTGAACTTGGATAGTAGCTCTAATATACAAACCCCTCCCTCTGTCGTTGTGTTGATATTAAACATCTTTTATCTCAACTATGAAAGGTTGTTTTAAAAACACTCATTTGACTAACATTAAGGTAGTGGAAAAAGTTGAGTAACTTTTAGGAGACACAGAAAGGTTTTGAGTTTTTTTTGTTTGGTGTTGGTTTTGGTTGAATTTTTTTTCTTAAAGACTTTTTTTTTTAGAACAAGTACTGTGAGGGAAGCTGCAGTGCATATTTTCCCCTCCTGGTTACCGTGCCTCTATATCAGCTGGGATCTGTCCCTCTTCTGCCTTTTTCCCCCTCTGCTTCCCCCCTAAACATACAAAGCTGAAATTCACAATTGTTTTCTAATTACTGTTAGATGCAGAACTGAACAGTAACAACACACGGGGTGTTCAAGTGGCATTGAGCAAAAGAGAAGTGTATTTTGCATTGATAAAGTAAGATTTAAGCAAAATACAGTTTTTACTTTAAAGATTAAAAAGGCGTAGAGTAAGCGCAGTTATTTCTATACTGGCATAAGTTTCTCAGCATTACTGTTAACAGTAACAACTCATCTTTCTATTTGAATGTGTAGTTATTGAAAATATACTTATGTTTTCCTTAATTATCCTGAATAGTTAGTGACTAAAGCACAGGATTATTTCAAGTATGATGCAGATCATTCTCTAAAG
>JANIJG010003019.1:20084-38155 GCA_024611175.1 Megaceryle torquata | reverse complement strand
TTTTCCTTAATTATCCTGAATAGTTAGTGACTAAAGCACAGGATTATTTCAAGTATGATGCAGATCATTCTCTAAAGACATAATGCAATAAACACTATCTTGATACAAAGTTTCATTCCAGGCATATAGATTATATCATAGCCCTAAAAGTATATCAACTGTGTGTGGATTTTTATTTGATCACCTGTTAACTACTCATTTTCCTTGTCCTCTCTCTTTTTTTTGGTAAGTCTCCAGTGTCACTAAGTCAGTATAAACTTTACCTTCAATTTCAGCAGGAGCAGACTGCTATACTCAAATAGCTCACTGGAGGAAAGCAAGCAAACATAAAGAATCCCCTAACATGGACCTAAGTAATGTCATAAAAATGATCCCTCTCTGCTCTCCTTATGCAGTTACTACTTTCCCTACTTCTGCAACATAACACATGTGGTGATACAACTGTAGCCATGTTATACAGTTAATGTATTACACAGCTGTGCTACTCTATGAGCTTAGGAAGCTAAATACCTTCAATTTCTTCTACTTTTGGGAGATGAAAATTCCCTGGAGGAATTTAAACATAAAATCTGCATTAAAAGGTGAGGAGCTTCGATTGGTGTAGGAAGTCTAGTCCTGTCTTCTACATTAATTCACCCAACAAGGAGATCTTAGGGATAACCATGCATAGATTGTGTTCTTGTACAAATATTTACGTGTATACACAAAAGTGATAGACCTTTGCTATAAAATTTCTACCAGCATACTAGCTCTATACTTAGCCACTGATGATGTCTACCATGAAAATGCTCTATTTATCCATCTGTGGTATTCTTCCAGGTTGCCTAACCCTGCCCAATGTTAAAATTGCACACATTCATAAAAATAGGGGAGGTTTCAATATAAGCTCATCCTAGCATGATTAGATCATATTTAAAGGTTTCAAATGGCTAAGATGCTTTTGGGTTAAATCCATTTTAAATCTGTTTCCAGTTTACTTGACGTGAACTCAGACAGATTCAGCTTTCAGATGCTGTGTCAGTTCCTTACCTAAAAAGGTTGCCACGAGCAATGCAAACAGGAATTCCACTGATAGGAGGGTTTTTTTTTTCCATTTGTTTCACAGGTTCTAGATGGAGCAGGATTAGATGTTGATTTTCATCTACTGTCTCCAAAAGGTGAAACTCTAGTTTTTGATGAAAGAAAATCGGATGGAGTTCATACGTAAGTTTCAAATCTTCAAATGCAGAAGTGTTACATAAAGTACTTTTCTGGTTTCTTTAACAAATGTAACTGAAATAAAGGTTGAGTATATTTTTATTCCTTAGCATTACAAAAAACTTCTTAGAAGGACAGTTTGAGAACATTAGTTACCTTTTTATAAACACAGAATGCTTTTTACATGGATCTTACGATGAAGTGAAGGGTATTTTTATTTTAACGATAGTTGTTAATAGTCCGTGACTAAAAATAATTATGTGGAGCTAAAGTAGTTCTCCACATCTAGTATTAAAAGAACTTGGTAGTTATATAAGCAAGCTGAAAAAGCTTGTATTTTATCCAGTATTTTTATCAAAATAGGGAATAATGGTTGTAATCTGACTATATAAGAATTCCACTCCTATTACAGCTGTTTTGCAATGATTAACAATGATTCAAAAGTCCAAGAAAAAAAAAATCAAGTAAACTGCTGGTTTAAGCCTGTAGAATGAGATTGTTTTACTGTGACTGTGCAGTCTAATGTGTTTTTTAGAGTTCTTATTTTTATATAAACAGCATATTCAGTTATTACTAAGTTCATCATGATCAGTCTTAAAGAGGAAAGTTTACTTACAAAAACTTACTTTTTGAGAATCAGCACAATAGGTCCAATTAATGACATTGTGCTTATATACACAGGGTGGAAACAGAAGAAGGGGATTACATGTTTTGCTTTGACAACACTTTCAGTACCATTTCTGAAAAGGTGATTTTCTTTGAGCTGGTCCTGGACAATATGGGAGAAGATGGACAAGATCAGGAAGACTGGAAGAAATATGTTACAGGAACAGATCTCCTAGATATGAAATTGGAAGACATTCTGGTTAGTATTTGGTCTTTAATTCTTCTCAGTGTAAGAACCTTTGAAAAAAAAATTGTGTCATTTAGCTATACTGCCTTGGTCTGGTGCATCATCCTGGACACTATTCCAGTTCCATATATTGCTTTCACTGATAGATGAAGCCTAGCACCATAGATTTCTTGCTTCCACAGAGGCTTGAGAATATTTCCATAATAGACCCTTAATCAGCAAGACTACACTGCCTAGCTCCCAAAGTCACTCTGTTTCCAGTTCAGCTTTGTTTCTTCCTACCACTTAAAATAGGACATTTATTCCCTAGCAGCAGCAAAATGAGTATTTATAGTATTAAAGTACTGCTTAATCCCACTGATCTAGTAGGAATCACTACATAGATTTTTTTCAATGTTAGCAAATGCAAGTACCATGCTAGCCTCCTTTTCCCACCTTTGCAGAAATGTACCCCAACAATCATTTATATATTATTTTTATATTTTTTTTAAAAATAGTTCATCTTTTCAAACTAATAAATAGGTTGGGAGTTGATCTGTACTACACTGCAGGTTCACCTTTGCATTCTATTAATGGTAATGTTTGCTTAAACTGTACACTGAATGTTGAAGTTACTCTAGAAGAAGATGATTGTTTGGTGTTCCTGTACCATTATTCTTGGTGCTTGATAGGATCCAGTAAGCCATTGTTTGGTTGCTCATAGCTACAATCAACAGGTATCCTAAACAAAACAGAAAACCCAACATCCACAACTGTTGTGGAACATGACGTTGTTTGTATTCTATTTATTGCAATAAACAAAATACAGATCTTTAAACAATAAAACAAATGTAATGTTTAAGATCTTTTATAGGTGTACAATACACTTTTAAATAGTTAAAGCCAAGTCTGAAAAGCTGGCCAGATCTTTAAAACTGTCACTCTAGACAAATAGGAAAAACAAAGTTTATACGTCAGTATGTGAATGGATTTGATAGCTACTTGCTTACATAGTGGTATCACTTACAAAAGTGAAAGCCTGAACTAGGTAAGTTTTGTAAAGTTAACAGTAGTATGTGATGTCATGGCTTACTTAGTCAAGTTATTACTTTACTTGCAAATTCTGTGAGGACTTGTATACTCTAAGATAAAACATGTTTGCTTACTTTAAAAAGAGCTCTTTTTATTATGCTGATGTTCCTTATTGTGCAACATAAAAACTTTAGTATACTCAAAAGCATTTGGTTTCCAAAAATAGTTCTTGAAATATTTGTAAATATGCAACAGAGAGACTCCAGGGAGTCCATGGAAAAAAAATACTGCTGCTCAAAAAATGATTTAACTAACATTTAAAACCTCCTAGTACTGCAAATGTTACTCTCTCATTAAAAGTTACTTCAGAATCCCATAATTGTATCAAGAACATAAAGCAGCACTTTGAGATCAGCTTTTAGGTTGTGGCAGATACTTTAACAGATTACAGTACCATGTGTTTACTTTGGAAACACAGAATAAGGAGTGGATCTTGAGCTGCTGCTGTTAGGCCCAGAGTGTTTGTATACTTCCTTTGGTTCCCTGAAACACACTGTGCCCTTTGTAGGGCCTCCCCTTGTCCTAGTCACGATTTACTGTAAAAATTCTGCTTTATTGTCAAAGCCTGTGAAGTGAAAGCATAAAAAAGGTGATTAGAACATCACCGTACTACTTTTGCTGCAGTCTTGATGGTACTTTGCATTAAAACGTGCCTCAATTTGATTATCCTGCAGAAACTCCCCTTGATATGTTTACTACTACATAACTGTTTTGAGACCAGTTCCTCTTTTTCATTGTCTGAATACCTGAGTTCAAGATAGGTGGAATATTAAACTGATTTGGAGTTTGATTTCTCTCACCTCTCTAGCCTGCAAAAGGGGAAAGAAAAACCCAAACAAGTTTTACTATAGAACCTTAATGCTCTGATAATTAAGCCTTTTTAGGCAATATATAAGAAACAGGCTAGATAAACTAATGAAAACTGTGATGAGATATTTTAAAGTGAAATTAGCTGTCTAGTTGGCAAGAAGTTACATTACAGGTGGTAATACAGTATTAGTATTTTGGATGTGTTGCAAGCTCTAGATTTAATTCAGGTATTTCATTTTCTAAAAACACTCTTTTGTTACTTACCAGGAATCCATCAACAGTGTTAAAGCCAGATTAAGCAAAAGTGTCCAGATTCAGACCCTGCTCAGAGCATTTGAGGCTCGTGACCGAAATATACAAGAAAGCAACTTTGACAGAGTGAATTTCTGGTCCATGGTCAACTTGGGAGTAATGGTGGTGGTATCAGCTGTTCAGGTTTACATGTTGAAAAGTCTCTTTGAAGATAAGAGGAAAAGCAGAACTTAATTTTCAGTATGATCATAATATAACAGGTATGGGGCAAGAGGGGAAAGCAATAAAGTACTAAAGAAAAAAAAAAAAGAAAAACCATGACCTTTCAGATTCTTTTGAACAGACAACAGACATGAAGTTTTGAATTCATGTTGGTTTTTTTGATTGTGGTGGTTGTCTTGTTTGCTTTTAACATGAACAGAATGCCTCGCCCCAAGCTCTTTTATTTTTGCAAGTGCTGCTAACAATACTTTTGTTGTACTTGTAGCATTTGTTAATGACTTAGCTTATGCATAGCACACGATGCTTGGTGCATATGCAAGTAACCTTAATACTGTCGTTTTTTTCATGTTCACATAAAACTTTTAATGGTAACTTAGATATTGGTTTATTTGCTGTTAAACACTGAGTGAATTTACATATGTGCCTAAGTGTTTACAGGATTGGGGCCCACAGTGGAGGTATGTAGTTACTGTCATTTATCTTGAAAGTTACATGTTTCTAGAAATCCTCAGCTTTTATTGCACAGTATAATGGAGAAACACTGGGCTAATATTGTGAGAACAAAATGAGAACTCTATATATGGATGACTAACATCAGCACTTTAAAAAAGCACCATCAGTGTGAAATTGAGTCAGTGTTAAAACAAATTGGAAAAAAATAAGTGCAATTCCTATTCATAAATATTTTTGTCCTGCAGTTGTAAAAGCCTATTTTCTTTTTATTGGCTGGTACATGAATCTTGTTTGCAAACTCTTAGTTCCTGTAACCTCATGTAATAGATAATTTCCAAGCAGCCATTTCTCATATTATTCTTTCCCTTTAATAAAGGGGGTACATTTCACAGTATGTGAAAACATTACCTTAACATTAATTTCTGTAGTCTCAAAATCCCTCTTATATACCCATTTTGTATTAGTGTGTCTATTAAATCTATGACTAATGTAGCAGTTAATAGGGTGACTTAGGCATGAAAGACCAAAGCTGTTCACCTAAGCGTTCCCTTTTTGTTCACCCGTACAAGTCCTTTAGCTGTATAAGTACTCAGTTCATAGGAGCAGTGTTTCTGTATCTTGCTATGAGTAAGGCATGAATTACATGAGCAATAAGTACAGGCTTCAAATTTTAGGATCAACTGAATATGTAATATCATTTAACTAAGGCAAAGCTGTCCTCAAAGCAGTAATTTGCAATTTCTAGATGAAGTGGCTTTTAAATGGAGAATTTTTGCCAAAACACCTGGTGTGTGAGAATTAACTTCTTGTAAAAGTTCAAAGTTAGTTATTTTTACAATGCATCAACTCACTGAAATTTCCTGTATAAAGTGTTAAACTACATTTCATCACAAAAGTGTTTTTTAAAAAATGCTTTCTCAAAACCCCCTTTTTTCTGAAGTGTTCTAAAAGAAGTGTACATACTAGTGTTCTGCCTGCTGTTGGGTCATCTGGGTATGACCAGCAGAATTGAAACTTCAAGATTTTCTGTGATTAAAAATTACTTTATGGAGCTAAAACAAGGTAAATAGATACATAAAGAAACACTTTGTTCAAATGAAGCAAATGCTATCAAGGGCTACAGTACAGAAACAGTACTTAAACTTCAGACAATGGTACCTAGCAATAATATTTCTGAATAGCTTTAAAAAAAAAAAGTAGTATTATTCCTTAAAGAACACATTATAGAGGGCTCCAAAGGCTGTGAGCTACTTATTCTTTCTGCAAAGCTGTGTAAAAAATAAGATTGTTTCTCTTTAGAGTTCTACTTATGTTCTTTTTCACATGCTTTCTATTCTAAACTTCCTGGAATTAGAAAGTTGCAATCAGGACAAAGTCTAGGATAAATTTATCCTTTCTGATAGAGGAGCAAATAGTACTTTTCTGCCCTTTCTCTGTATGTCTCCCCATACCAGTACCCACCATGGATCTACATCAGGGCATAAGCCAAAGCTCAATGAAGTCAGCTTCCAAGGTTTTGATCAGGACAGGCAAATAAGATTCTTAGGGCTCTGCCCCTTGTGCTATAAGAGGAGATCTACCTTCGCTTGCATCAGCAGGCACATGATGCTACAAACTATCTGCAAAATGCTGAATCAGCTCTATGAAGCTGTGACTAAGACATCTACCTCTTACATCAAAGCTACTAGATTTTAGAATTCACCTTAAGCCTCCAACAGATGAGCTCTGCCAGGTTTTCCAAGGGCACCTCAAGGGGAGTAGGTGCCCCAGCTGCTCTGCTGTGTCTCTGCCAGTGGTTACATGTCCAGTGGTGAAACAGTATGGTGCATTAGCTTAAGCTGCTAAAGGCAGCCTTCTCTGATCAAAGACAAGACTGAACCACAGCAGTTTCTCAGATTACAAATAGCAGTCTCTGGTAGAAGGGAAATAACAAAACAATTTAGCCAAAATCATCTGGAAGAAATTACTTCGCAACTAAGAGCTCTGACCGTATTTTCTCTCCATTATAGAAAACAAACCAGGAAATAACTTAAGGTAACTGTGCCCTGACCTTGGCAGCTGAAATGTGTTTATCACAGGTGAAAGATTCTGCATTTAAACTTGCAGTTAAATAGAATTTCATGTGGTTTTTGAAGAGTAGATTTCTTTTGATTGTATAAAAGTTACAAAGGAGAATATAAATCTAATTTTTCTTAATAGACTTTTTATTCAGAATTACATGTTTTAAGACTTGCACATGTTGACTAAAAAAATAAGCAAAACAGATTTTCAATAAATGAAGTTTAAACCTGTGTTTGTGTTCCTCATTTTATAAGGAAGGAGGAATGCTTTACCTATGAATGCTGCTAAAAATCAGGGATACTAAGCTAACAAGGACTTCACTTTTAGTAATGCAGCTTTTTCATTTCTTCCTCCTGCAATGTTCAAATTCTGTTCTCATTCACTGTAACCCAAAATTCAACTTTATCAACACCAGTAACTTCAGATTCACAGAGGTGTCAGATCAGAATGACACCAACCTCTGCTCTTTGTATCAGAAAATATATTCAGTTTTGAAGTTAGCAGGTGCATGAGGTTTTGGGGTTTTTTCTATATTTACCCCTTAATTAATACTTACATTCCCTATTGGACCTGCCATTTACTACACCCAGAAAACAGCACAGCTTCTAGTTAGTCATGCAGTAAGCTTAGAAGCAACTCCAGGAAGAACACTAGGTACCACCTACTGCAAAATTATAGTAGAGATCAATATTACTGAGACTACTAAAGTTCTGTGTTCAAAGCAAGGGAGGGCAAGACCCTCAGGACTTAAACTGGCCTAAAATAGCCTGGTATTCAATCAGAACCTCTGATTTTGGGAAACTGTTTATCTAGTGGAGTGTTACTTGACAATAACTAAATCAAGTCCCAAGTTTCTCACCTCAAAGAAAAAAAGGAAATATCACAAGGAACATATTCTAGGAATCGGTAAGTTTGTGATAGCACAGAAAGACAGCAGCAAACTGACACTTGAACTCAAAAAACACTGCTCTAATGCAACAGCCCTATGTCCTCACAACTCCTTTTTAGAAAGCATATTACAGAAGGTACTTAATCTTGATCCCTTGCTTTAACTTGTGTGGACATGCGTACATTTCCAGTTAACAGCACTCACATGAAACTGAGAAGATTTTAAAAAATAAATCTATTTTCAGCACAAACATCAACTGATATCAGCTGAAGAGTTGTGAAGTGCTTCCATTAATTCTTACATTTTCCTCTCAATTTATTTCATAATATAAGAGTTTTCATTTCCGATTAGGTATAGTCAGCATATTTAAAAGAAACATCCAGGGAAAAAAATTGAAGGAAAGCAGAAAAGCAGTATCACAATATCAAACTGCAGCAATTAAGAATACAATAATATAAATTACTAGTAGTTAATAAAATAACTTCATGTTATTCATAAGAGAATATGCAAAATCCTGAGACCAAAAGCTAAAACTTTTGGAGCAGTGTTTCAGCTCAATCAAGTAATACACTCGACAAATTGGAGCTTGTTTACCATTTCATAAGACTCCTCAGAAAAGTGGGCCTGCCCGGAAGCCTGTGAACCACGTTGTTCAAACAATGAAACAGGAACTTCCTTTTTGTACCGTTCTGAATTGATGAAGTAGATATCATAAAATACTAAGGTACAACATTACATTGCCAGATTAGGCAATTAATGGTAAAAGAAACAGCAGCTGACTTGAAAAGGTACATGCACAGTGAAAACTATCAAGAGCCAGGTTGGACAAAGCCATCAGAAATGCATGCAGCCTTTCCTGGTCTCAAAGTACACGCTGTGAGAAGTGAAATCTTCTGCCTTCACTTCTCCTACATACAACACACCACTGTCATAGCTCAGAACAGCATGAGTGTTGCACCTCACATAAACAAGGAAGTGCTGCACTCTTGAGTAACACAGATCATTTGTCAGGTTGCAACACTACCCTCCGAGTCCATGACCACGTGGTACAGTGGTAAAGCTTGAAAATTAAAATTTATCATCTTTTGGTGAAGACAGGAGAAATACAGCTCACTCTTACTGTTTACAGATGGCTCATGTTAAGCCTTTTCCATGCTTTCCTCCTGCTCCAGTAGTACCCAATTACAGAAAGTCACTGTTCATACAGGAGGAATGCTGTACAGAGGTAAACACCGTACTCGTAAATCATTGCAGAGCAGAGGGAAAGCTATATGCTTTATTGGAGGCCTGTGTTTCCAAAAAATGAATATTTAAGGTAACTTTGTTTTTATCATGGGTGAAGATTAGTAAAAAAATAATAAACCCAAAGTTGTACTACACACCCACACTGCTTAAGTTTACCAGAAGTATCTGAATTTCATCATCCTCTCTCATACTGAGAATTCCTATATTCTAGGACAATTAATGAGACTTTGTAACAGCTCACAAGTCCCTTTCTTCCCTTAGTGTGTAACAATGTTTCTGGAAACAAGATACTCTTACTGACTCTCCATCTGCTACCTGCCAAATTGGAATATGGGTGCGTAAGAAAAACAGGCTTGCCAAGAGAAAAGCTCTAAAAGCATTTAGTCTGTACATTTATTTCAATTTCAATATATAGGACCTGACATTAACCATCTAATTAAGATAATTTTTCTGTTATGCTGGAGGATTTCAGGGAGAAGTAATAATCAGTTAAGGTCAAGTCAAAAATAGCCATGACTGTCCACACAAAAAACTCCTGACAGTTCAATCAATCCCAGTTGCAAACAGTTCATGAGAAAACTCATTATTACATTCTCTGCAGGAAAAGGACAGAACCAGATCCCACCATCTCCATTTCAAAGCCCTGAGCATGCTCCTCTTATGGTTCCTCTCCTAAAGTCATTCTTCCCAGTCACTCCTCTCCCACAAGTTAACACCACAAGACTGGCAAAATGGAAGCAGGCTCAAGTGCTAAGTGGCCGAATAGGAGTTCCCATTCTAAAGCTTCTGCACTTACCTCGGAATGACTGTGGGGCAGATGAGCGCCTACAATACTGGGGCTCATTATCACAAGCAGAGAAGAAAAAGCACGGGAGGAAAAAAAGCAAGGTTTGTCAGAAAGGAGACTTGTTAGCGGGGAGGGGGGAATTCACTTTCCCTAACCAAGGAACTATGCATTATCTTGGTCAATTCCTAGCTCTGTCTTATATTTTTACCCTTCTTAGGCTCACCTTTTCCTCCTGCTACCGCTACAATTATATTTTAACATCCTACAGCCTGAAAACCTTTCCAACAGTTCATGATTTCCCACCACTGTTGTAATCTCTAGAATTTTACTATTTCAGTACTTTCAAATCTGCTACCACGCAACCAGTTTGTGAAACAAAGTAGGCAATCCTAGTAGCATTCATGAAACATGTACATCACAAAGTAATAACTATCCTAACTGGATGACGCAAGTGAATACAGTAATAGCAGTTACGTGAGTTTTCATTAGGGAATGACAGACCATAAATGAAGTACCTTGAAATTATGCTTACAGAACAAACTTTAGACAGAACTATTAACTAGCTTATTGCTATAAAGCAGGTTTTGAAGCCAATGAGCTTATTAGGATTAAGACTGCAGGTATCAAAACTGTAAGTTAATGCTACCACACATTAAGTAAACAGAAGAGTAGTAAGGCAAAACCACACAGAAGTCAATCATTGCCAAACAGAGAAAAGCTAATAGGAAGATGACAATATTGTCAGCTTCAGATGCTGGAAACAAAGCTAGAAAAAGTGAAAAAGAAATATGCACTGGCAAAATAATATCAGTGAACAGATCAGGAGAAAGATGAAATGAAGAGAATTGTATTAGCTACAGCTGTATTTAAAAACTAGCATCTTCAAGGCAAAACATTTTTGTATCAATGAAAACCAGAACTGTTGATGTTACAGCAAATGGATCTCGATGCTGGAATATGGAAAAATCTGATTAAAAATCCAGCAGAAATGAGCTAGCTAGGAGGAACATAAAGGGATTCAGAAATGCAAGAGAAAAACCTCATGACCATGCAAAGTCACGTTTCACTGTTGCTGAACAACAGAAGTAAAAGACTGGCAAAAGGACTGAATTCCAAGCTAATCCTCAGACTCTCCACAGCTTCTACCTGTGCTTGTCTTTTGCTTTTCTTTCTATTGTCCTGCACTATCTTTTCTAGAAGATGGTTGTTTCCCTTCCAATTTTTTTTTTCCAGGAACTCCAAAGGAGTCTTTCCTGTTTATAAAAGAGAAACACCACCACCACAAAAACCACACACACCAAACCCACAATACACACCAAAACCCACTATGTCTTCCTGACCAAACCAGGATCTCAATAGATGGCTAAACACCCATGTGGAGGTGTCATCAGCTTAAATTCAGCATCAACCAAACACAGGTTACCATCCTAAACTCTTTTCTCCATTTCTATAAAGTAACATTTTCTGCCATCATACTCTTAACCACAGTGTTATTTTTTATTTAGGTAAGTTCCAGGGAACTATAAGTGACATGATTTAAAGCCTGAACAATGTTACCTGCTTAGCATTTGCAAGATTCATCCCCTTTGCTCTGTGCCCAGAACAGATGGTCCCATCCA
This sequence comes from Megaceryle torquata, assembly GCA_024611175.1. Lineage (NCBI taxonomy): Eukaryota > Metazoa > Chordata > Aves > Coraciiformes > Cerylidae > Megaceryle > Megaceryle torquata. The sequence goes on along the minus strand of JANIJG010003019.1, from coordinate 26,696 downwards.
GTTCATCCTCATCACTGCATTCTGACCATTGCTTCGTCTCCAGCCTCAGGATGTTCCATCTCAATTCACCAATTTCCTTTTAGAATATAACACTAAGAAAAAAATCACTTTAGTAGGATGTTCCAAAGACATGACCATTTTTCTGCTCATTCACGTATCTCAACCCACCCCACCCCCCAACAAACTGCTAGTCTTCACCTTTAAGACCTTTTTGATCTATTTGTCTCCACATTAAATCAAAATACTTACCTTCACTTCATATATCACACAGATTTTACAAAATTCCTTTTCAATCTCACTCAAAATGCACTACACATAAAAAAAAAAGCACAGTTTATTCAAATTCCTCTTGGAGTTTTTGTTGAGAACAATTATTTGACAAGTAGGTTGCTAGGATGGTTATTTTACAACTGACCACTCAACGTGCCATTATTTGTTTGTGCGATGCCTACATTTTTAGAATGGCCTCAAGAGACTTCACCTACGTAAATACTACTGTAATACAAATATTATAGAATGGAAAAATATTAAACCTGATACACATAGAAATGGTTCTAAATCAGTGACCACAACAAAGCTGAATTACATGTATTTACACACATGCATACATACAATGATCAAGTCATACCAAAAATTAAATTGTTACGTACAGCAACATTTGTATTTTTCCTTTAGACAATTCATTACTACATACAATGAAATTCACATAAAATGAGAGAAAGGCATTTGTAGGTGTGCTTTAATTACTACTCTAGCTGTATCTTCAGCAGCACTATTGCAGCATTTTCCAGTACATGACACCTTGTAACAAAGCATCCCCTCAGGATAGCTGGAACACTAGTTGGTGTCTACGTGCAGGACAAGTGTCTCCAGGACAGTAACAGGAAAGCTAGAGATAAACAATGGATCGGAGGATGCCACCAAGTAAGTACTTAACAAGAATACAGAACCAAAACTCATTCTTCTCTCTCAAAAAAATACACACATTTAATGTTGGTCTTTTAATTCTAAGAAGAAAGCAATTCCAAAAATACAAACTGAACATCAGAGTCAAGTCAACCACCATAATAAAATGAAACAACATTCACAACAGTTAAGTCTATGGACAGCTTAAGTCTGACAAATAGTTTCTCTCCCTTCCCCCCTCCCCCCCAACCCCAAGTCCCCAAGTACATTCCAATATTTATCTTTAAATGAAACTATGAAAAATACTGCTGGTGTTCAGTTAGAATTAAAGGACTTGGATCAAGTGAAACAAAGACACATACAGATGGTGTGAGTAAGGTTACAAAGGCTTTACATTTTGCATTATCCCAAGATATAAACATTCAAAAATTAACATGAAGTTGCTGTGTTATCAAAATATTGCAGCTATAGGCAAGGCAACATTAAATTAATAGCTGAGGGTGCGAGAAAAAACCCACACATTTTAGTGAAGGTAAACAGAAGTGGCAGTTTTTAATTAGCAATTTTATAAAGCTAATCTTATCCAGCCAGCCATAAGCCAAGCACAGGATTAAAGAACAAAAACAAGCCAACCTCTCTCTGCTTCCTTTGGCTATAAGGTGACCAAAAAAAAAAAAAAATTAAAAAACCCCACCCTTTTGAGATGTTCAAGATGAGCAGAAAAAGTCAAATAATCAAGTAATGGAATAAATGAGTACCAACCTAGGTGGTACACTTTAAACCATTGTCATTTCTAAGTGTTAGATGATTTTATTTTGGTGGTAAACTGTAAGCATTTAAGAAAAGTAACCTTATGCAGTACAGTGAATAGCCACCAAAGTAAAAATATTCTTCTGTTTACTCTTTGGCTAAAACCCCCTCAAAAGTAGCAGACAAAGAAAAAACATCTAATACTGGCAAGAGACTTTTCTGATTTTTTTTTTCCTTTTTAAAAAAGTAAAATAAACTTAGCAATTTAAAACTTGGTACATTTTATAAAAACAAAACAGAGGTAATGTTGTAATAATCAGTAATGTTACTTCAAACGGCAACAAATTGTTTGTTGACCCTGTGCAATTATACACTTTGTTCATACTATATTTATCAAAATATGACTGTTTCTACAGATATGTAGGAATCCCGTGTGTGACTCCTGTCAACTTTGTTTATAACTGGGACATAGAATTTACAACCGAGTGCCACAATAACTTTCAAATTGCTATTTCTCATAGAGTTAATGTCAGAATGTTCAGATCCTGCATTGGTTTAACAGTTAATTCATATAGAAAATAATGGAACATATTACCTAGAGCATATGGACATCAATGACTGCACTCATTGCCAGAACACGCTGCACTGGTTTGACACTTTTCCTTAGTACATAGAAAGCAACAGCACCCAATAAGCCTGAGAAGAAATGCTGCTGTGTAAATACTGGCAACTATTCCTGAAAACAGAATTATGGGATGTATTATCAGAAGCTGCCCGATCCCATAATTTGTATTGCATAGGTCACAATCACACATATATATACACACACAAGTATGTGTGTGCGTATATACATATGTATATACACACACGCGCACACGCACACACACAAAGAATATATTAAGAAGACAATGAAGTCTGGTCACAGAGCAATTTACAGGCTCAATATATTTTTTTGTCCTTTTTTTTTTTTACACTTTGTTTGAAAGAAAACTTCAGTATTTTACAGTCTTCAGTAGGCATTATATACACTGCACTTATGAAATCTAGAAAGTATTGAAATAGAAATACATTTCTGCAAACATTTGGGTAAGAAAAAACCAAAATTTTTTCAAAGATTTGTGCTATTATCTACATAATATTTTCTCTAAATCACAATAACTGTATCCATGGAATGTTCTCTAGAAAATGTTGTGTTTTGTTTTCTTTTTCTTTTTTTTAACACCATGCACATTTAAGCAATTGTAACCCAAAATATCCCAACCTAAAACAATCTAACAATGTTCAGATTAAAAAAATTTAAGTTTCAGATCAGATTTTAAAAAGATAAGTCTTTATCACAAGAGCTGTAATGATAACAATTACATGTTAAGGCTAAACTGGTTTTGTTTTGTTTTTAGAAACACATTTAAAGACACGTTTCTCTTGTGGCTCTGCATTATGAACTGTACTTACAGATGACAGTGCAGTGAACATAATGTTCAGTCCTACAGTCAGGATGCAGTTGCTCCTTCCCACTCCACAAGATACTGCACCTTTCCATCAAGTGTTACCCGACGAGCCAAAACACGGTATTTTTCCCCACAAGCTATTCTACCTGCTGCACCAAAATAACTAGTAATCGAGTTCTTTAGATGATTGAGCTGTAACTCCTGATCTGCTAAGTTGTTAAGTATCTCTGTGTTGAGTTCATCATACTGGTAATCATCTTTGCTCTCATCATCTTTTACAATTTCTGAATTTTGAGTCTGGAGTGCTTTTCGTGGAAAGCGACCTCTTCTCCTCAAATGTGGTATTGCAGCAGGCCAAGTTCTTCCTGTACGAGTCCTTTTTCTCGAGTCAGATAAACTATTAAGAAAAAAAAAACAAACCCACAACGTTACCTGCAAAAAACTTATGCAAAAATGTATGCTTTATCAGCAGTTGTTTCCAAGCAACTGAACTTCTGTTCCCTTTTTCACTGATAAAAATACTATCATCCAAATATTAGAAGATTTCAGGATAAATATCCTCATGTAAAAACCAATATCTCTAAATTGTACATACTAAAACATGTTTGATCAAATAACTAAATTTAATGGCACGCAAGTTTTGATACTTGAGACACCCATGTAATATAATGAGGGGAAAAAAAAGCACATCTTTCTAACATTAAAAAAAAAGAATAGAATAAAGGGCAGAAATACAAAACAGTGAGTAAAATCCTTCAGTAACAGCTTCAGAAGCCAAACATGAATTTTTGAAGATGGATTATTTGTAGTAGTATTGCACACCAAAATAATGAAAACACTTGATAGCATGAACCTGAAAGAGAAAACAAAATAAGTACACTGAGGATCCATATACCTCAGTGAGAGCAATTTATGTTTACTGATCTTGAGAGGGAAAAGTTCAAGTAACAGTCTGCAGAAGAGTTGGTTGTAGTTAATAATTTATTTATGAAAACTGCGCCAAAATTTTTTCATGCTCTACTGACTGTAGAAAATCACAGCATACTTGCTATTCTTTAACATGAATACACAAACCTACAAAAACAAAAGCTGCTAAAATGAATTCAGGAGACATTAGCTGTTTTGTGGCCTTTAGAAAACTAAGCTCAGGAAGTGCTTATGGAGTGCAAGTCTTTTCAGCAAATGTAATTTAACTACATAATTTATAGCAACAAAGAACAGTAGTTATTGAGCACAAAACAATCAACCCTGTGCATTAGAAGCAGAACTAATACAGACTAGTTTTCTTTTGTCCAATTTCTTTAGATTTCCCCACGATTTATAGCTCTACTCGAGTCTCAGCTCTTATTACTCCAAATCCCAGTGTATTACCACATTGTCAACATTACATCCACTTGCAATATTCCCCAGTTCTTCAATACCCTTACCTCCATTTCACAACTACTACAGCTGCCTCATAACTTAAGTCAACCTCCTACCTTATCTACATTTGCTTTGCCAAACTTCAACTAAAATAAAGAGACAAAAACACACAAAACCAAACCAAAACAGACAAAAAGACACCACCACAACAGTACTAGCAATGACTAGGCCACAGATGATTATAAAATTGCCCGCCTTTCTGTAAAGGTGGGTTGATGCCTTGGGCCTCTCATCTAAGCATCTATCTTCATGAATCTTGTTAGACTGTAATTTCTTTGAAACTACCTGGATCAGAATTCACAGAAGCCACCCAAAAGGTTCAGAATTAACTGAAAGTACAACAGAACCTCAGGTTTTAAGAAACCCGACTTAAGACATTACATGTCACATCATGCTTTGGCAAGGCATCTCTTGTAGGATCCCTGCAACTTCTGTATATTATAGGTGAAGTGTTGCTGAATTAATATATTACAAATCTTAATCTTTATAGCAGAGTAACTGAATTATTACCTATAATGTCTGGAAATGCTAGATGAGGTAGTTTCTTTCATACTGGCAGCACCTGTGGATTCCACATCTGAGGTATTGGATGAATGTGCAGTTCCATCAGGTTTCCTGACATGAAAGATAAAAAGGTTGCCATGTAATGCAAATAATCTTATATTAAAAACTGTACTGGTATTTCAGAAGCAAACAGATAAATGACATGGTATTGTAAGATTTTAAATGGAATTTATTTTTTTTTTAATTTACCCAACACTGCAGGGTAATTCCAAGGCTGGGTTCTCTGTCACTGGAACTGGTTCATTATCCTAAGAGGGGGGGAAAAAAAACCGTACATGTTTTAATTGCTGTATCAATTTTGCTAGAGGGTGAATACCACGACTCAGATTAACTGGTTATGTTTTTCTTCAAAAATTATCTAGTTAGAGGGAAAAGGGGGGAATAAAATATTCAAAAACCTTACCAGAGGAGATGACTCTGGAGTTTTGTGAATCATTTTTCTTGTATAGGGACCAGGTGGACGACCTACTGATTTTTTTTTCCCCTTTCTTTCTATACCATTACTTAATTCCCTATGGGGGAAAAAAAATTGTTCTGTATTATTGAAGATAATTTTCATTTAATACATGTTTTCCTTTGGCAACAACTACATGATTTGATGGCTATTGCTAAAACACTGGACTAAATGAGGTTATTGCGGTAAATTAAAATTGTCAGGTACAAAGTTACTTCTTTTTGCCTCTAGAACACCATAATCAGAGACGCTGTCTTTCTAGTGACGTTACTGATTCTTCAGTGTTGAAGATGAATTAACAAGTGTTAAATTCTGTGTATTCATGTGATCATACCTGGTATACATGACAGCACACTTACTAAAACGCATTGCAATTTCACATCATGCTTCCCATTTAGAATTCTAGTTAGGTTATTTCTGGTGATCTTAATCATAAGAAAGGCAAGAGACTGTTTCTCAAATGGCAGTAAAGTTGGGATATTTTCTATTGTTCATACCACTAAATTTCATGTTGCTTTTTTGTTTGGTTTTAGGGTTTTTGTGTGTGTGTGTTTGTTTTCTTTTTATTAGGATTCTTCAAAAAAAAAGCTAATTAAATTCATTCAAAGACCTTATTGCACAGATAGTCCACCTTTATAGTTATTTTAAAAATACATTCTACAGTGAAAGGACATTTTCTGTAGACAACAGATAAACCCTGAGTAGCACCAATTTACCACACCACTGCTCAAATGACTGGGTTATTTTACCTCACATCAGGGATTGGTTTAGATGATTTTCTGCCTTTAATTTTGAACTCATGAGAAGTTCCTTCTGGTTCCTTCTCAGCCTTTAAAGCAGCATTTGGTGGCACGGGAGGAACACGAATTCTCAAGCCAAACAAATGCTTCTTTTTCTTTATTTCTTTTCCAGACATAAACCTAGATGATTTTAAATCAACTGTTAAAATTCTGACCCCAAGAAAAGCAACTTTTAAAATAACAGTACATGCAAGACAAAACTATGCAAGTTAGAATATTTATTCTAATCCTGTTTTATTCCCCCTTCCCCTATCACAATCCTCACTCT
>JANIJG010003019.1:9690-19984 GCA_024611175.1 Megaceryle torquata | reverse complement strand
AAGACAAAACTATGCAAGTTAGAATATTTATTCTAATCCTGTTTTATTCCCCCTTCCCCTATCACAATCCTCACTCTTAAATACAGGATGTGAAGTACAGAGAATGGAAGTTAAAACACTTTTTCACATGATCTGAATTCTACTGAAATAGTTATTTATTGTTACAGTTTGATATAGAAATAGTATTTAAAAATCTAAATATTATCTGCAGCCGAAGTGATTATCAAATAGACTGAGCAAAGGAGACTGAAGACTGTAATCTACATCAGATTAAATAGGCCAACAACAGTTAAAATAAAAAGTACCAACAACTTACATGGTCTTGTAATCATTTAATGCCTCCAGTACATGCTCATATCTTTCAGATTTTGGTGTATCTGCTAGCTGTGAAGTATTAGAAAAAAAAAATCATTTAACCTGATAAATTCTTTAGAAATAGAAAAGATTCCAGTTACTTTGAGTCACTGTAGCTAAAGATTTGGATGTGAAGTACATTTATGAAGGTATTTGCTGTGGAAACCACCTAAGCCCAAAGTATATTAATCATGATCCCATATATTCTGTGATTTGCATCTACAGTAGCTAGTCCCTATCAAACTACAAAAACATCCCTCTGAAAAACTGCATACTTATCAATTACAGAAATCATAGAGCAGAATAAGTACATTGGTGACTATAAAGAAATGGGACAACATTTGTCTAATAGAATTTCAAATAAAATTTTCAGATTTAGACAGCTATTTTTAAATTCCAGTGAGGCTACTATATTGCCAGTTGCCACACCAAAATGTTTCAGATCTTATATCCAATTGGCTCTGCAGTAAATTTATCTTTAATTGTAGAGCTGACAAACATTTTAAATTTCACTATTGGTATGAATACTACAAAGCAGACTGTACATTTGCAACTAAAAAAAAGCAACCTTCAAATACTTTCTAAAGAATACAATTCTGACCAAACAGGACAGACAGAAATGCTCAAAGGACTAAATGTACTAGCAGCTTAGAAATGAGTAAATATATTCAAACCCCCACCTTTTAAGGTAATTTTGGGCAAGATTGAGTCAGTCTACTTGATTGCCAAAGTTAAAGAAGGCATTTAACTGATTTTACCTAAAGAAAGTAACAATTTTTACACATCTTTATCACGGGTATTCATTACAATCCATTGCTATCCAGAGGTCTTGCAACTCTGCAGCACTTAACTATAGAAAATTGACATATTTACTGCATCCTAAATAATAACTTATTAAAAATTACTGGATTATGAGGTCTGATATTCCACCATTTACTCCTATCTTTCTTAATGACTAAAAAACTTTTCCTCTTATTCAACTATAAGCAACTAGAGAAAGAAAACAAAGTGTCATTTCTAACAGTGGCAAGCTAAGAATATTTTTAAAAACCCCAACACAACAACAAACATATATTGTAAATGTTATCACTTCAAAAATTATTAACACTTTCAAGACTCAAATTTTTCAGAATTTAGCAAAAGACATTTAGAATCTTTTCAGAATAAAGTCTTGAAGTTTTCCTCAACATGGCTTTTGTGCACTTAATAAAAATCTACCCCACCAAAAATGTAGTCGTCAGACTTAAAAGATGTTTCCTTGAAAGTGTAGAAATATTAAGGAATTGGAAGCAAAGAGATGCCCTTAAAGAGACTAATATCCTTATTTTGGATCTCCTCGCTCCTTTCCCCTTAGTTACGCATTTTTCACAGATTGACTGTGAATGGATTGAGAGCATAAAGGGGAAAAGCACAGTGAAGACTGTAGCCTTTCAACTTTTGTAGTGACATGTGTGCTCCAAGTCAGTGGCAGCTAGATAGTTCCACTCTCCTCATCCACAAAGGGTTCTGACCAGCCATTCTGACATGAAATTATGTTAAATCTGAAAAAATATATTATGTGAAATAAACAAACACTAATTTCTTCTACATTTCCCTCAATACTGAGAGAAACAAAAGTCAAAATTAAACACTGCTTACGTATTTGTTAAACTGCGCAGTAAGACAGCCAGAGCATTTCATTCTATTGAAAAGAATGTGAGAATTACATTTTGTACAGTCTTTTTTTTAAATAAAGCTTGAGACTTGATACAACTTGGCTAAGAGATTTCATACTTCAAAGTAAACCAAATATCTATTCCTAATGACACTAATTGTCATTTTAGTAATGCTTGAGTGTTTGTCTTAACATATTGACCCTCAGTCTAAATAGTTTAAAATACTTATTTTCAATTATTTATGAAAATGCCTAATTTAAACAAAAAACATTTGATTCTCAAATTGTCTGCTAGTAAAAATGGATTACAAATGTACGAATTTACTGAAAAGTATAGAAGTAGGATGTACTCATGATAAGAAAATTTTAAACCCGTTACATACCACCTGTATTAAAGAACTTCAAAGCCCCTAAATAATTTTCATGCGTGAAAGAAGTGTGCACTTTGCTAGCAGCATGCCAATTTGAATTTAGACATAAATTTTGCATCCAACCTTATTTGCTTCTTCATTTAACTACACTGCTTCTCTTAGTTAAATATGAAGTCAGTTTGCTTGGGGAAAACTTTCCTTTAATGATAAGGTAACTACTCAACAAAACAAATACCTGGAAAAATAACTGGTAGTGAACTAAAACCAAGATGCCTTGACAAGTAGCAGAATCAGACTGGAAAAGGGTCAAAACAATTCTTAGACCTAGGCACAAAGTGATCGCCCCCATGTTTGGAAAGAGAGAAAAGAGGAAATGTTTGTGTACAATAATTTGTTTTGTGTTACACCTTAACAACTTTGAAGATATCTTCACATGCAATACACACTTTCTGGTCTGTGCACATGAAAATATCAAAGTAGTATGACAGAACTATGAAAAAATAAAGGGAAAATATACATACAAAACAGAATAAACAGTTGAGTATAAATAATTGAAGTGCTCATAAAATAGTTACACAGATCACTGGGGAAATTTTACAGCTCAGAAAAAAATATACACCACTTAAAAAGCATTCTATTTCTGCAAGGAAATTAAAGATGATCTCAATTATTTGGTATTATCAGATTTTAATGTAATAAAGGATTTAACATCCAGAATAAAACAGTTCATAGGTTGCTGACTTTCAGGACATTTGTATGCACTGTGAGGAAAAGTGAGATTACTTACCTCACCAGGATGCAATCTATCCCAGTTTTCATTAATGTAGGCCATGAGTTCAAGCTCTGAATCAAAGTATTTCTTCTTATGAATAACACTTAGGTTATAAAGGCATAGATGTGCTATATCTACCCTAGAATTCAGAAATATTTTAAGAAAAAAAAAGAAAAAATACAGTATTTTTCTTCCAATAGCTTTTCTTTGAAATAATTTATTAGAGAAAATAGCACAACACAGAGGAACATAAAGCACAACTTAAAGCACTCAAGACAGGGAACATTATGAAGTCTCCCGTCATATCTCTTCAAATGATTCCTTCTGCTTTGAATCTCACTTTCATCTCTGCCTCATCTTGTTGTAATGATGCTCTTTTAAACTCCAAAACTGGTCTAAACTATAGGAAATTTAAATAAGTCCTAACTCAAACATATCCATTCTGAATTCACACAAGTATTTTGGTGAATTAACATTTTACAGGGTAATTTCCACCATATATTTGTTAGCATATATCCACTAAATTGGATATTAGTTCTAATGTGGGTTAGTGCAAAGGTTTCAAACTACAACTAACCATTCAGTCTCATCGAGGTAACTATAATAGCACATGTCAAGATGTGCACTCTGATATCCACTACATTTGGTTTATCTAATGGCAGGATCCTAAACCCACAGAAAAGACTTTGTTCAGCCATGTCAATCTCCACACATACAGCAAGTTGCTTGCTACTTTACTGAACAATCCCAGGAATAAATCCTGAGAGCACACAATTGCAACATATCTCTACATATAAGAAATGTTTGAAGGAAAATTTGTCCTTGTTCATACAAGGAGCAAGAACAACTCAAGACAAGCAAGTGGATTTGCTTCTTCACAAGGAGAATTAAAATACCAAAAAGCAAAGCTGAGCATGTATTCAAACTCACCCTTTTTTAATTCATACTTACCATCTCAAGGGTAAACGTTTGAGGTATTCTGGTCCAGAACTGCAAACTGAGCAAATGAACGTATAAAACCTAAAAATATATATATATATATGTACATGTATCTGGGTGGTGGATGTCTGTACACACACACTTAATATTTTAACATCCTAGTAATGAAAAAACAGAAGCAGGCTAGAAACGCAGTCGTATGATATTTGAGAGTCACTTCATCCTCCACCTTCCTTTATCTACTTCCATAAAGCATGCTGGTACCTACTAGGTGAGATACAAGATACTTCCCCTCAATTTTATCTGGGTACCACTGTTTCATACTCCCTGAGAAAGTCCCTCATCCTGTGACTATATCAGTGAAGATACTCTGTAATATCCCTACTCTGTTCTCTCAAATGCAGAGACGTGTGTACCAAAGTAAACATGCATTTAAAAGACCCAGGCATTCCTGTGTCCTAACTCAGTTCTTTTATACAAGCATTCCAGAACAATCAACAGCTAAAAGAAAGTATAATAGATAACAAATGCGATACTTCCAGATTTCCTTCTCTCATTTGTTCCAACAGATCAAAATTCCACTTAAAATGAAAGCACAGACTTTTGCTCTTTCATTTCTTTGTCCCCACTCATCGCACCTGAACGGAGGATGTACAGAGTTTCCACCAGTCTATCCTCCCAGCTTTCTCCAGTTCCCTATACTGTTAGCCCAGGGAACTACTACTGCATACACGCTGACAGCCTACCTTGAAGCATGGTGCCTGTTGTATACAAGAGGTCAGTCACCTACACAGCATGAACCTGAAAGCCTTTATCTAACTTACAGAAGCACTAAAGTGGTCTGCTTTAAAGCGTGCAATCTCTCAGTCACCAGCATAAATATAATGGGCTTCCACACAAAGTGAAGTCAGTAACAGTTTGAATTCAGCTCTCCATTGGTTACCTCTCCACCACCCACCACCCCAGCCTCCTTCGTTAAACTGAGATGAACTGTATTTTCCTGGCACTTGAACACTTGCTTTGTTTCATATAATGTTCCACACAAAGTTTACACCGGTTTTGGGAGTACTGTTACAGATGCCTAAATAAAAGCTCATACATGAGGCTCCCTCCACATTTTAAATAAAGACAACCATAAAGTCCATCTTAAGTTTCTTACCTGTCACCAAAAAGCATTGGCTTTTGGAGGCACTGCACACAAGCCTCATGAAACCACTGCTTACATTTGCAGCACTGCAACATCTTCAGATACCAGCTTCACAAAAAAAAAAGTTAATAAAAAGAGTTACTGAAAATTATTCTTCATTATGTTTAAGTTAAATAGCAAGTGATCTTCTGACCCAAGCTGATTTTCAGTTTATAAAACCAACAAGTCATCTCTAGAGATAGAGATATTTCAGTAACATTTATTTCCATAATGAATCATTACTAGAAAAGCGTGGCTAAGAATAATGAGATAGTCTAGTAAAAGGCTGAATTAAGTTATTAAATGAAGAAAATACACAATTTCCTCTTACAACCACTTTTTAATTATCCATAATTAGAATTTAGTAACTCCATATAAGCTCCTTCTCACATATTGGATTAGTGTCCTTGTTATTTTCCAAATCACAAACACAGCGCGATTAACTCAAACATTTGTTCTGAGGATTCAAATACTTTAAACTATAAGGTTAATTTTGAGGATTAAGTTGGGGGGTTTTCTGCATTACAGAGAAAAGTTCTTACAGATTATCTGTTTACTTACTCTCCAGGTCCTCCACAATAGCAGTAACACTGCTGGACATTGGTTTTATGACCTGCATCCCACTCAAGGTCTGTTGCATTATATGGTAATGTTTGTTTCATGACTTGCAGTGCTTTGGCATTTGGTCCTTTCTTAAGCGCACCACCCCTCTGGACAAAACCAAACATTAATTTACAAAAATAATACATTTCTGAAGCTTTCAAATACTTTAATTTGGAAGTTACCAAAATCTGTCTATAATAAAGTAAAACATTTTCACCTATATTTATGTTTTAATATTAGCATATGTGTTTAAAATTAACTTGAAAGCCCAATGTAATCTATTCTTAAAGTAAATATTAATTCCCAACATATAAAGCCTCCATTAGGATTAAAGTTAACCAAAAAGAAAACACTGGAAGAAAAGAATGCTTTTTTGTTGTCGTTTCAATTTCAAAAGGAAGCATGCATGCAAGATGGGAAGCATTAAAAAGTGCTTTTCTAGGAACACACCTTCGTTGTTGTTGCAAAAACGCACTGTCGACAGAGCCATTTATCATCTGAATCAATCACGCTGGAATCAATATTTGGTGTGTGACACAGCTGATGATAACCTGCAAAAAAAATCAACCAAAGTGTTATTAAAATAGCAAAAGAAGCTTCCACAGAATTAACCATATATAATTTTAATGCAACCACAATGCATTATCCATCAAGTGCCAAAAGTCTGATCAAAAAGATTAATAACACATTCAAAATGGTCCTTTAAATTTTCTTAGTAGAAAAAAAACCACAATACATTGCATAACAGGCATTAGTCACTTAAATGTAGCTTATTATTCACTGAGCTTTTAATAATCGCTATGGGCTATAAAATTTTAGACCAGTTGAGCAGTCAGTCATAGCCAGGCAAATATTCTCCTTCATAAAACAAATCAAAACACCTTTTAAAATAAAGTAGAAAAATATCTAGTTACCTTGCCCGCATTTATCACATATAACCATTTCATTTGGTGCTTCTGAGTACTCTTCCTGACATATTGTACAGACCATTTCCCCACTTTCAGTGGCTCCTAGATAAATATGAAAATGTAGTTTTTTTTCAGATTACACCCACAGCTGGAACAGTTACCACACATATGGTGCTTTTCTCCAGTTACAGATCCATGCACTGTAAAACACATTGTTACCGAGCCTAACATCCCACCAAAAAGTCAGCTATTTCATACAGACTGCGTTACAAATATCACATATATATCAAATATATCACTTATCATAGGCTATCAGATATTTATAGGCTATATATTGCCTATTTACTATGCAGTTCATGCTTCCTTAAGATCAACAATAAAGATTAAATAGCTGAATAAAGAATGTAAAGGCAGACAAAAAAAAATAAAATCCTATCTGGACAACTGATATGTATGGTTTTTATTTGCAGTATTTGTGCTTCTTTTCATGTAAATATATGCACAGATTGGTGCATATTTTGGATGGTTCTGACCATGGTGCTTTAATATTAACATATTTCATAAGGGTGTAGGGGTTTATTACTTATTCTACACAACTGCAAGTATACAAAAGCACACAACAACAGTAGAGGTAAGAAAAAAAGTCAGCTTGCAAACCAGAAACAAAACTACATCTTGCTCCAATTGTACCACATATAAATGTAAAACAATGGATTAAAATACAAGTTTCTTAATCCACATGTTATCACACTCATCACTAAAGTTTGATAGTTACAATAAATGAATCAAAGATCATTAACTAGAAGCAGAACAGCAATATTTTAAAAGCTTCTCCAAAATAAAGCAGTTGATTTTTTGCTGTTATGAATAGAAAGCTTCTCCTCTTAGCAAATAAAGTGTTTAAACTAAACATCAAGAATCTGCAAAAGCCAGATCAGACTTCCATTGCCTTCATGCAATGAGGAAATTCTAACTGATTTTCAGAAAAATTGTCACTGAAGTTGTCATCCATGCTTCATTAGCATTAGATTATCAAAATACAAGCTACTCCTCAAATATCTAGAAAAGGAAAAAGAAAATAAAATCAAAGCTAATATACAATAGACATTTCATTTGATAATTGCACATTTATTCGTGAATACTTCAAGATCTTTAACGGTTTGTTCTGTGCAATAAATGTGGCATTACTTTTAAATGTGAAAACTCCATTCAAACCTAGGATTTTCCAATCTTTGGTTTCTTTCCACCTCATGTTGTTTCAACTGAAAACAACAGAAGGACCAACTGTGTAAATTAGGTCCTGGAGTTTTCTGTTAAGACAGAGTATAATACTCTATCCCCATCCAAAGAAACTCAGATGTGATTATTTTTAGAAGCATTCTCCCCTCTCTGCACATAGTTATGTGAAAACAAACAAACAAAAAAAGTAACTGCAATGATAAGAGTTGTTTGAAAGGATTTTTTGTTTGTTTGTTTTAAATTTGCCTAATTCATGACCCTGGGTCAGACAGAACTATCACTCTTTAGGATAAAAGAGTGTAAGGTAATAACCTATTTTAACAGATATTGTAGTCTAAACAAATAAAATACCAAACAATGACTACTTCACTGAAGTTCTTGCCTGTTTGTATGTCCTTCCAGAGAACCCAGGATTTGGAACTGTCTTCAAATATAATGAAGCAGTTCTGTTTCAGTTTGTTTATCTGAAAAACAAAAAATACAGTGGAAGCCATGAGTAAAGAGACTAAACAGAAGAACATATTTAACACCGAGACAATACTGTAATATTTAACCAACTTACGACACTGTAAGACTCCAGTGAAGTTAAATTGTTTACCTTTTTGATAGTTCCAAGATAAAACAAGCCATCTGACCATCTAGCTAGGACATCCTGACCTTCTTCGAATTTACACAGTGGCTTTTTGGCCTTCTGTCCATCACGTAATGACAGCTTGGTCAGAGATGCTGAAGTCTTATGGCTTCGACGTAAAGGAGACCGCTTATGGACCAGTGAATTACCCACCCCTGTAGAGTCTCTAAAGAAAGGGAAGAAAGAGTAAAGGTAATGAGAATTAGGATAAAGTAAAAAACCCACTATTTTAAATATTAATGTGAAACACAGCTAGAACTCACTTAACTAACTCCAGAACTTCAGGTAACTAAAAACTTGGTCATATTTTCAGACTTTATGCATCTTAGTAGCAATGCCTCTGCTACTATAAAAATCTACAAAATTTGAAAGAGACAAGGTTATATAAGAAAAATATCCTACAAAATCAACTAACTGAGGATGAGACGACAAACTTTCCAGCTCAAAGGTTCTTCAAAAGTCACCAGAAGCATCAAAGAATGTATCATAAAGGCTCAAAACAAGATTACTTATGTAAAACATAATTTAACTCTAGTTTAACTAGAGTCACCGACAGCTTTCTAAAATTCCAAGGAAGCTACAAACGTCCTAAACCAATTCTAACTACATTAGTTTGGTAGGAAGAGTAGTGGTCAGCAAATAACATGG
Source organism: Megaceryle torquata (assembly GCA_024611175.1). Taxonomy (NCBI): domain Eukaryota; kingdom Metazoa; phylum Chordata; class Aves; order Coraciiformes; family Cerylidae; genus Megaceryle; species Megaceryle torquata. The sequence goes on along the minus strand of JANIJG010003019.1, from coordinate 10,679 downwards.
TACTGAGTCATCTGTTAATCAGAATTAAAATAAAACAAAACCATGGGGGGGGGGGGGGGGTTGTCTGTTTGAGCAGAATGCTAACTCAAGGTCTATACTGCTTTAGGTACCTCCAACACTGCATCATGTTTTGCCACTAAGCATAGCTGTAGACAATTCCATCACAGGAAGAATTTCAACATGTTAAATTTATCAGGAAAAGTAAGTTTTCCTCTCCATTGGAGTCAGAGAGGAAAAGAACAAGGAAAGAAAAAACAAAAGATCTTGCAAACTAATTTATGATTGAGTTTCACATATGAATACCTGAATCAATAATAATCTTTTTCTCATACAATTTCACAACATATAGCCTGAGTATATACAAGCATGAATATGCTTTTATGTCAGACTAGTGATCAAATGCTACACTTCAAGCAAAGGAGTAAGATATAGAAAATTATAAAATAGGACCAAATAATGCACAAGGAAGAATCTTCATAAGTAACATGCAGAATGAGACTATAAAAACAAAGATATAAGGCATATATATAAATGTATTTTCTCTTTAGAAACTAAACACGTGTATAAACATGATGCAAACACAAGAACGGATCAGGGAGTTAAATAGGACAGAGTCAATTGAAAGAACAAAATTTCACCTTGTTCAAAATAGCTTAGATACGTCATGACAGAGTGTCTTCTCAGCAAGTTTGCTGATGACAAAACTGGGAGGATTGGCAGAGAGGCCTGAAGGCTGTGCGGCCATCCAGCAAGACTTGGACAGACTGGAAAAGTGGGCAGAGCAGAACCTAATGAGGTTTAACAAGGATAGGTGCAGTGTCCTGCATCTGGGGAAGAATAATAAAGTACACCAGTACAGACTGGGAGGTGATCTGCCAGAGAGCAGCCCTGTGGAGAAGGACTTGGGAGTCTTGGTAGACAACAAGTTCTCCATGGAACAGCAACGTGCCCTTGTGGCCAGGAAGGCCAATGGTATCCTGGGGTGCATT
>JANIJG010003018.1:65503-84519 GCA_024611175.1 Megaceryle torquata | reverse complement strand
GCATTTCTTTTATAAGTTATTTCTGGATGTCTTACATTCAGGTTAAGGGGCTTCTGAAATCTCTGTGCACACATTAGTTTGTATGCAGTATGTATGTGTACATATACAGGGACTCCAGGGACAAGTGCTTTCCACCATTTCCATCAAACCTCTCCCTTCTAGTTTTGCTGGTTGTTTGTTACTTCCACTTGCTGTGCCTTGTCTTAAATTAAACCATAAGCTTGTCCTCACAGGAGATGTCTTTTACTGCGGGTTGTTGGGAGGGGTTTTGCAGAGAAACTGGAGCAGCAGATAGAGCTCTCCAGGCACTATTGAAATAATAATGAAGTAGTTTTACCAAGGTGGGACTGGAGAGCATTGTCGGCTGGGTCTGAATTCTGCTTGTCCCTGAAAATGGCTTAGGTAATAAGATAGCTGCTTTAAAATTGCTGGGGGTATCCCACAGGATTCTGCTTTGACTCTGATTTCCATTTGCAGCACATGTTCTGTCATTTGGCCGGCACCATCCACCCGTGTGAGCTAATTTAAAGTTGCTAAACAGATGACACAGAACATACATCTTTTATATTTGATCTCTGCACTGGTGAGTTGTCTGACTGATGGTTAATCTCAGTTTGTAATAGGATTTGCCTACACTCCTCCAAGAGTGAGATATTGGTCTTCTATAAAACAACAGCTCAGGGGAAAGCATGCCTGGGGGGAAGCTGAGAGAGTTAATTTGTATTTTTTTGGCTTCTTATTTTCATAGATAGGATCCAGGGCTCCTGCCTCTATGGAGAACAACAGGGTCATCAAAACAAGAAGCATGCCTGTCAAAGGGGACAGCAGCTGCCAGGTCTATGGTCAGTCCTGCATGCCAGCAGGGTGAGGAGCTGACTGCCCACAGCCAGCATGGGGTTGGTTGGGCTCAGCACTCATCCAGGTCCGTGAGTGAACTGCAGCTATCCTTAGCATGGGGATGAGTTCATTGGCTGGCCAGTCCCATGCTTCACCTTCTGCCTTCATTTGTGCACATCAGAGTGTTGACTTGGAGACTGTGATTAGTTTGGGGCAATTTTTTGAGCCTGTACTCACTTGGTCAACAACAGTACTCAGACAGCCAGCTATCAAGCTCCAGGTTCCAAAATGATGTTCCCAATCTGTGACCCGGTCTGCTGACCATCAGTCCACCAGCCATCCTGATGCATTTTTTCTACTTAATCACCTCGTGCCAGCTTGGCCTCTCTGAGGTGTGGTAGGAACAGCCCAGGTACTGTGCTCTGCAAGCAGCACACTCAGAGCAACCCACCTTTACCTGCTCTAAGATGGGACAAGGTGATTGCTGGACATGCCCTACCTCCCCCACCCACCCCGAGGAAAACAAAGCTACTGGTACTGGCAGGCAGCAGAGCCTGGTCCTGGCAGAGTGGGCAGAAGAGGGAGCTGACAAGCAGTGGCTGAACCCCCTGAGCTCCTCCCAGCACACCAAGGGGGAGGCAAGAGCACTGCAGAACCATGGAGACCATGAAGACTCAATGCTTCTGATTGTATAACAATTTGTATTGATACTTTAATTGCTATGGTCACATAGCTTTCAACCTACATTTGCAAGTGAAGGACTACAAAAAGAAGCTATGAACATGGATGTCCCCAGTAGACAACTCACGGGGGCAAAACATTCACCTTGTCCTGCAACAACAGCAAATAAGGACAGCAAAGCTCACAGGCAGCACTAGAGTGCCCTAGAACGATGCTGTGTTTTCTAGCTGATGTGGGTTTGGGGTAGGTGTTAATTGCACACTTTAGAAGGTTTGTTCAAGTTTTTAATAGCATAATACCATGCCAGCATGAAATTTGAGATTTGTTACTCTTTTCTTCTTCAGGTCAGCAAGTAACTTCTGATGTGTTAGACAAGAGCCAGATGGTGCCAGTAGCAGTGAGGTCTGTGTCCCATCCCACCTTTCCTGAAGTGCTCTCTGCTTTGGTCAAAGGGTAAGGTGCCAGGTGTGCTTGGGTTTAGGTCCTGACTCATTGACATGGAAGTTCCTCAGGGCTGGATGCTTGTTGTATATTAACTAACCTGTACTATGGAAGAAAGGTCATGTATGCAACCTGGAGAAAAAGAAACCAAAACACCATCAAAAGAACCACTGAGTCATCCATGCTATGTATTTCAGACCTGAGCTGACCCAGTTTTCTGTGGAATTGTGTTTCTACACCAAGCAGGATCACCCCACAGGGTGAAATGTTGGTACAAATGATGCCATTGTGCTACACTTGGGAGATTTATTAGCAAGATCCACATTACAAGGCCTGGATCTGGTCATCATCTGATCCTTTCTGAATATACTTTCAAAGCAGTTGATCTCAAATATAGTGCTGTGCCTTTTGGGTTTGCTTTGGTGTAGTATGACATTCAGGATTCCTTTACAGGCAACTGTGCAAAGCAGAAAAATCTATGTGAAATGCTTCCTACTGGAGTCACCATCTGGCCAATATTCATCTTGTTTAGTGAAATACCAAGATATCCATAGAACGCAGGTGTTAATGCAGATCATAAGGCACAAGTGACCGCAGTAATAAACCAACATGCAATGAAATGTAATTAACGCACCTGGTGCTTGGGTTTGAAAAGAATTTCCGTGCCTTTTTATTTTCCCTGTACACTGATGTTCATTTTAATAATTGGAACTTCAATCGTCACTTTACAACCAGCCCTTTAATCATATTAAGTCCCTTAAAAAGTGAACTATAATGTTTGCTAATAAATAGTATTTCATAATTGAATCAGGAGGGGGGAAAGAAGTGGAAGCATCCATGTAACTATACGCTGCTTAGTAACATTTTTGTGGCATGAAAAAGGCTATTGTCCTGTTTCTGTCTGTCTGGTTCTGCTGCTGGCAAAGGTTTGCTTTCAGTCATGTAATCCTTGTTGATATGTTCCAAGTACTTTTGAACCAGCTGGAACAAGTGAAAAGATCTCAGGCAAGAAAATAAATGATTAAGCTTTATATCACTGCATTTCACAGTGTGTTTTTCATCTCACCTCTGACCTGCATCAGTAACAAATGCATTTTTGTAAGGTTAAAAACCCCCAGGACGACATTTGTTCCCAGCAGACCAAAGAAAACAACCCAACACGGGAAATGTAGGTTTTGTGTGTGTGTTTGCTGGTTCCAGAAAATCACATTATTTTCAAATGTCCTTTCAGAGCATAGATCTCACCTGACCTCGTTAGTCAGCTGGCAAAACCCGAGCAGACAGGGCATGTGCAGGGGAAAGGGAGAGGTCAAAAAGTCAAAGACAAGGGTCACGGGTAATTTTTATTTTTGCATGGGTATTTCTCAAGGGTGGTCTGAAGGGTGTGAGGAACATAAATCTATATGGGGATACTCATATGCTGACAGAGAGGAATGGTCCCGTCAAGTGACTTCCCAATCTGGTGCTATTTAATAAGAATTCAGAGCGTGTTTAGCTCCCCAGTGAGACATCTGCTGCTGACACTTATATTGCTTAATCCCTTTCCTCAGACTCAACACAGTTGCAGACCACTCTGTGTTTTGCCACTGGTGGTCAGTGCTAAGCCATTGAAAATGATGTGCCGACAGGCCAGGGCCACTGGCAAGAGGGCAACCACGACTGGCCAGGCATGGAGGGGCTACTCTACCACCCTTAGAGTCTCTGTCTACATTTTCACCTTCGACAACACAGCATCTCTGCAAAACAGGCTTTGGCTCCCAGTCAGCAAGGACAGGCTGCTGAGGGTCACTGCCAAGTGACAAAATACCATGTCATGCAGCTGAGGGGGCACCAAGGCCCTCTCCAGCATCCCCATCTTCCATGAGCCAAAGGAAACCAGGAGAAGGATGATCCATGCTGATGCCTGCTGTCACATTTTTATTGTGTTCAGAAACAGACAAAGAAATCAAGGAATACTTGCTGACCCCAGCTTCTCTTCCCGGCCTCCTTGCAACGTTGCTTCCTTGGCAAGCCCTGGGAGAAAGGCACAGCCAACAGTGGGGTGGGAGCATGGGGAGTGACAAGGAGTGAGTCCATTCACCAGGCTTAGCAGGGCTGCAGAAGGGCTGATGGCGATGTCCCTTCCTGTCCTTGTCTGTTCCAGTGTCTCCGCAATCCCTTCAATGGTCTTGCTTGATTTTAGGAGAGAAACTACATAGGGTGGTCCTTGATGTTTCCTGACCTGCCTTACAGTCACCATATCCTACTAACAGGTCCCCTCAGGCACCTGACTTTATTCTTAATTTAGTGACCTCATAATAAAGTACCAGCACCAGACAAGACACATGCAACCCTCGAACCAAGCTCTCACTGAGAGAACTGGGCACTGCAAGCAGTACTAAACAGGCTCTCCTGAACCCCAGCCCTTGTAACAGCTAAGGCAAAATCATCAGTCAAATTTTTCACTTCTTGACCTAAGTCAGCTTTTGAACCCAGGCCTACAGAGGTGAAAGGTTAATGTATTAAGCTGTCTGCTTTTCAATTAATCCCTAAATCCTGTTCAGATTTACATACTATTGGAAGATTTTAAATTGCATGTGATTTATGAGATGCCTTTTTAAGTTCAGATTGCCTTCACAGATTGTCACCAGGGCAATAAGGATAATTACTATACAGATTTATTGTCGGGATGGAAATCTTAATTTCCCAAATAATGTGCACCTGCCTATTCTGACACCATGGCCACGATGAGCATCCGAATTGTTAAACCTGAGATCCCTTTATTTCTAACATGCCTGAGAGAAGAAATCAGTTGTACTGACCGGTTACGAGCTTGACAAGCTGATTCAAAGAAATCCTTCCACCAATGCAGAAATGCAATTAACTTGTTGAAAATAAAGTAATACACTGTTGCAGCATCAACCTTTTTTTTTTTCTTTTTCCCTGGATAATACTGTATAAATATACCCTTGGGAGGAAGCTCATGGTCTTAAAAAGGAAGACCTTGCTTGATGTTGGAGAGACAGGAGGATGTGCAAAGACATGTCAAAAGCTGTGGAAGCAGGCAGGCCCAGTAGTCCAGGAAAACCCACAGTGCCATCATCACAGCCACTGAAGAAAAGGCTGGGGAAGCTCTTCTTTTCCAGAGTAAGTAATCAATCTGCTCAGCTAACAGAAAGGGCTGGGTTGTAGGCTGAAGGATGACACCCCAGTCAATAAAGTGAACTCATGCACTCCATGTTAACCCATGAAGAAGAGGGCCACTTACCAATGAAAGACTAAATCTCTGAGAGTTTTTACTGGTACAAAGCCATTTACCTGGCTGTCAAACAATGGACATGAATCGCACCCCATGTTCATGATTCATGATTGCTCAGTAGGTTAAGCACTCCAGGTATTTCAAGCTTGATATCAAATAGATGTAGCAAATTTCAGTGGCTTCCCATGCAAGTGGTTTAAACCAGCAATGTAGAAGGGTAGTCTTTCTCCAACCCCAGTCCCTGGCTCCTCAGAGCAGCTTCATGCTGTTATGACTGGTCCCAAAAGATGCAGGACAAACTTTGCTCATGATGCCTTTGCAGACATCGATCATCTCAGTTGTTACTGTTGAATACGTTTAAAAAGTGTAATGCCTAGAAAAGACTTTCATCCATCACAATTTGAAGAGTAAGGAGAATCTTGTTCCTTTTTTCTTTCTCAGCAGATCCAGTTTTTTATGCATAAATATTGTGTTAGAGGTATTTGGAAGAGAGGGTGAGGAGCAAGAAGGAGAAATTGCCAGTACCCCGGCACCATCAATTGCTGTCAGCTCTGCTCTGGGAATAGCGTGTAGCTGTTAATTGCTGCTGCAGATCCAGCAGATGGTGTGTAAGACACCGTATTTAATGGAGCCCCTCAAAAAGACTGGCATCTGTTTGTTTAATTTCTTGGCAACAGAATGACAGATTTAAAAAACAAACAAACTGAATTGGATATTTAGCTATGGACGTCCCCCTAACAGATTATAAATGTTTTAAGATAAATAGGTCAAATGAAGGAAAATATCAATTGGCACATTTCAGAAGTAAGCCAAACTTTTAGACATTGTCTCCTGTAAAGATTAGATTTTCAACGTATGGCAATGAAACTCCTTAAAGAGGCTTTTAAATGAAACATTAACACTATCCTTTTGCTACGAATTTGTCTAAGTGTTTGTAGAACTGTTACAAACACTAATGCAGAAACTAATCCACTCTGCCTGTCTCACTCTCTCACATACACCCTGACGTTAAAATGTGATCTCGAGATTTAGACACTTGAATCACGTGCAACTCCTACATTTAAAACCAGTAACAGAAACCAAGTCAGAAAACATTTGCAGCCCCTCTTTTTAACAGCTGGGACAAGCAACTCTGAGGAGATATTGCTATGGCTATCGCTGCCAGAGCTCCAGTATTAACACAACTCCCCATATTCCTGGAAATTCATCATAGCAGAAGTTGCCATAGCAGAATGTGCCATGGATCCATCCATAATAGGGTATTGTATTGTCTCTAACAATGGTCAGACCTGGATGCTTTGCACAAGAACATAAATGTCCTCTTGATCCTAACAGCTGTCTATACAATGCTGCACCATGAGAAATCCTTCCTAGCCCCACTCGGTGACTGCACAGCCTCCCAAAGCATGACAGTGGATGACTCTATGAGTATCTCCTCCCTGTATACTTGTTTTGGGAAGTTTTCTGCACCATTTGTCAGATTTCAGACATGCTTTGTATTTTCACTCCTTTAAAGCAGAATTCAGATAGCATGCTCAAGCTGAGAAACAGCCCACACGGCCTCTCTGTTTCCAGCTGCTGCTCCAAAAAGTGCTGCTGCTCACTTTTTCCTATCAGCTAACTGCCTTGTTCACTGCTGCAGGCTAGACAGAGTCTGCCTGTCTGTGCCAGAAAGTTTTTCCCTTGGACTTTTTGCCGGATCACAGCTGCTGTGAGGCTGTGCCACCCGGGCGCATGCCTACTTGGCTGTGCTGGGACCGCGCGTTGGCAGGAACCGCGGGCATCAGCCCACAGCTGCCGACGTCTCTGCATTGCTTAAGCGTGTCCACTCTGGCAGGTTTTGCTGATGGCTGTATGTTGGCTGAAGTTGTGTTGTGGCTTTTTTTCAGGGGCTGATTTAGTTTCAGGCAGTAGAGATGCATGTGTTGTTCACCCAAAATCAGGTCTGATGTAGATGTGCACAGATCTGTGCCTCCCTCAGAGGAGCTTTCTGGGCAAGTGCCAGCTGACTTCCACTGCAATTTTTTACAGGCGAAAAAGCCCAGTGAAAAGATTTAGTTTAATCTGTGTGGCTCTGTACTTCCAGTGAGTGCTGACCTGTGCTATAAGGCATTGAGTGACGTCTCCCTAAGTTTCCTTGAGTAGGGAGAGGGTGTTACACCCCCTCACTGAGCCCCTACCTTGGTACCTACCTGGCCACACAGTCCCCTCCTCAGCCTGAACCCAACCCTTCTTGCCCAGATGCTAGCTTCATTCATTCCACACACACATGAATGAGGAAGTAAAAGGGAAAGAGCAGTGCCATAAACCAACCATTAATATTTTACCCTGGTGTTTGTATCCTTCAGGGAGACATATATCTAAATATAGCCATTGGTTGTAGTCTAATCAACATTTTTAAAGCTCTTTATTGAGGATACCTCAGATATATATATATATATTTAAAGTTTTTAAGTTTGTTCATATGGTGTATACACCTTGGTAATGTCTAGTCAGCTATGATGGAGCAAAACTCCCTCTGTTTCCTTACCTGTGAATAGGGAATAGTAACATGCAGGTAATAGTAACATCCTTTCTTTTCTCACTCTCCAAGATAAAAACCAAGAGCTATTCAGTCTTACTATTATAATTTCAGCACCTTATATTCTCTATCTGACACAAGCCTAAGACTGTTAAAAATGCAATAGTGCTCTTATTTCAGATGAGGTTTTTTTCTGATTACAATTTTAATCAGATGAATGGAAGATTAAATGTCTATGTGATAGGACATTGCATAACGTTTGGGTTTTTTGCCCTGGATTACTCTTAACAGAACCTATATAAACCTGTTCTTTTTAAAGGTTTTTTTCTGTTAGAAGCTGCTAGGCAGACACTTCCCCATACACTGAGTTGATACTTGATTTCACAAATGAGTTCCGTACCATCTTGATCAAACAGAGCCACTCCTCCGACAAGAAAAGCATCCTGTAGTGAATCAGGACACATGGAACAGAGCCAATTCTATTGAAACTAAAATAAGCATAAAAAGGCCTCAAAAAAGATAATTTAAATGCCTCTTATGGCTCTCACCACATATCACATGTCTGGCCTATAAAAGCTTAGACTGGAAAAATCTACTACTCACCTTGCAAAAGGAAAAAAAACCACACCACCTCTGTAACATTCTTAATTAAAAGATAAGTAAATATTCCTCCTAAATACTCACATTTTGCACTTATTTATGACAGTTCTGCTAAGAAGCTGAAAAAAGAAGATGAGGACTGTTATCTACACTGGCCCAGCGAGCCTGCGTAGCATGAGGAATGTAACCCCGTTGTCTGTTGTAAAGCTCTTATCCCCTAGGCATCCAGCATGGTGTACTGGGACAGGCTGCTTCCCCACCCCTGGCTCCTGTGGCAGCTTCACCTCTGCCTGAGTGCCATCGTCTTCTGTGGCTATTTCATGACTATAGGAAAATACTAAATACTGAAAACACTCCTATCATCCTTTATTTTCCATAACTCTTCCTCATGAAGGATACAGCCATTGGAATCTGGATGTTAAGGTTAGCTTAAAAAATATCACCAGTGTTTAAAGAAAGATTTTAACATGTCAGTCACTTCCTCTCTATTCTGTAGCACAGTTTTCCACCGTAACTGATTAAGCTTGCAATTTTAATACAGGCAAATACTTAGTGGAGTGAGAATGACAAAATTTCACGTACCAAATATAACCTGTGTATCACCACAGAGATGGGAACAGGTAGGCAAGTTTGCCTGACAAACTGTCTAAGCTTTGCACTTTCCCAGTCAGCGTACATTCTATTTTCTACATCAGCTTCAGTAGACTTGTCTGGTGATTTTTCTCCAGAGATGTCCTCCACAGTATTTGTGCCTTTCCTGTGCTGGCAGCTTCCTTTATAGAGCTTTCTGTTCTCATTCACAAAAGTTGACTGGGTAGAGAGGCCCCATTTCCTATTTTAGGGCACATTCAGATTTTAATGTTTTTGATGAGTCTTGTGCTTTCATCCTGAATGAGACACCATTCCTTTATGCTTTTTATTTTGGCTTTCCTTCATTGTCTTATTGAAAGGGCAAAACCAGGATCCAAGACCTTCTATTATTCTGGATGGTGTTTTCAATATCTAGTCATTTATTGCTGCCTGACAGGTGATCCTTTCCTTTCAGACTGAGTTTTTTTGCTGTGTCATTCTTCTTAGGGGAAAAAAATTATGTAACTAATACTACTGCATTTGTTATTCTTTTTGTTTTTAAAGGCAGTTTATTTTCCCCATACTGACTTTAATTTTTTCAGTGCAGGTTGAAATTAATAGTGAATGCTAGATTCCTTTTCTGTGTTACTCTGAATACTTCTTCCTACGATTTCTCACTTTTCTGCTTTAGAAGTGCTACATACAGGAGAACCACAACATGGTGCAGCACAAGAATAAAGAACAGCACCCCGCTTTTTCCCAAGGATGACAAGACTGTGCCACCACAGAGCAGTCTGTTGAGCTCCAGGGCTGACTACCAGCACCAGCAGCACTTGGAGATGTTTTCAGGCAAAAGCAACCTGCTTCCTAAAACGTTCAGCCAGATCTTCACCTCAGCAGCTGTACCTTTGGGATCTGTGGCTGCAGTGGGAAGGATGTAGCAAAGGAACTGCAGCCAGAGGTAAGACTGCAAGTGTCACACATGGTGTCAGAGGTCATGGGCATGTGATTAGCAACAGTGTCTGCAAGAGCAGAGAGAAAATATTCCCAAAATGTTGTGTAAGTGTGTCGGTGTTATGGGGAAGAACAATATTAATTTAGATAGGTCATATGCAGGAAAATAAAAGTGACTTACAAGGGCATTAGTGTTTCTGTACACACAAAGCCTCAGACCCATTGAAATCAATACCCTCAAAGCTTTTTGCTGTCTCTGAAGTCCAAGTCTTCAAATTGGTTTGACACATTTTGTCAGAGTAAAAAAAAAAACAGCCAGCTGAAGAAACCCCAAGCCCCTATACTCACTATTTGAAGTAGTTGTCAGCATTTCACACAAGCACTACTGAAGTGAGGTTCAGCAGTCTCCAGCTTCGCAATCTTTTTAAAAATATGTTTTTATTGCACTTGACATAAAGAGGAGTTGGTATATGAAAACCAAAGTAATGCACACCTCAAAAGATAACAGAAGTTCATTACACTATAAAGGCTTTCAGCATACGTGAATGCTTATTTTATCTGAATGCATTAGCATAGTTATTAGTCATTCTAAATGATTAAACCTCCCTCTCATCCACCTAATCTGCATTATAAACAAATATACTAAAGAGCGATGCACTTTGTTGGTAAAGCACTGAGACAGAGTTTGTTTCTGGGCCTGACTTTGACCTCTTGATCTGTCCTGGGCTCACTTTGCCTTGAAATGCCTCAGGATCACAGACTGATGAATAATATTGACTCATCTTAACAAATACATCAGTATCCAATTAATATCAATATCCAATTAATATCAATATCCATTAATATCCTAGCAATATCTTAATCTGTTTTAGTCTTTCAATAGCTTTTTCCAAGTTTTAAAGTGTTTATTTTCCTATGAAATCCCATTAATGATGTTGAAAGAAAAAGGGGAACTTGTCAGGCGATGGATATTGATATTGGAGTGACAGTAAATTATAACAGCTTTAAGCCTGCTGCTCTCAAACTTGTGGTATTATCATGCCTTTTTTTTTTTTTTTTTTTTTTTTAAGGACACTGTCTCCTCCACCTGTCTGTCTGTCCATTTCTCTTCATCAGAAATGGCTAGGAAAGGAATAGCTCATAGTATGTTTGAAACCGAATAAAATCTCGGTTTGAATTGTTCAAGTGTATTTTGTTATGGCCTTGAATGAAGACCATGTTCTGCTCCTCAGTCCTCCCCTTCCTGTCTCTTAAGCATCATGTCCTGCTGCTGCGGCGATCTGTGGGAGCCTGGAGGTAAGTGTGACTGCACAAAAGTAACATTACTGTCGTTTTCCCAGAAGTGATGGGATGGTCTTTAGATTTGCTTGTACTCCTCAGCAAGTCCATAAGCCTTTGTCACAAACCACCCATGAAGGACAGAGAGAGCTCAAGTGCTCCTATGGTATCTTGGACAGAGGGGCTGGCACTGGGAGCTCCACATGCCCTTCTCAAGAGAGCTGCCGACTAATAAAATTTCCTCATGGAGAGGGTAAGCCTTCCTGTTGTTTTTGGTTGTTCTGAGCCTCAGAAAGGTGATTCTTGATCTCTTTTGCATGTTACTTATTGCTTGGGACCTTACACATGATTCATTTTTGATACAGACTAACCAAATCTGTGCTACTACGTGTAATAGAAAAAGAAGCCCTTCTTGACCTTGATATGAAGGGCTAAAAATGGACAGTGACAGTTTGCTTAAGTAGGGTGGGGCTGGTATGAATAAATAGTTGAATTCCCCTGGAAGTCAATGGCATAGAGAATGAAAAAGAATCTCACCAGATGATTGTGTAAAGATCATCTCTGATTTAGTTGTATTTACATGAAGCCTTGCTCCAGTGAAATAATGCTCTAGGACTTCTTCAGGCATTGAACAGAGATTTGTGTTTTACTGAGATAAAGCAGGATGTCATCTGTGAAAAGAGCAATTTATGTCCTTTGTCATGGATTGTGATGCCTCAAATCTCTGGAGACTTTCTGAGAGCTATTGTTAGCGGTTCAGTGGACAGAGCAATCAGAGGAGGTGACAAAGGACACACTTGCCTTCTGCATCTCTAAGGGAAAAGTCATTCAAATAAAGGAGTCTCCGAGAGTCATTCAAATAAATGAATGCACACCCTCTAGCTTTCTTCAGGCTTAATGAACCTTATTCACCAGAAGCAGAGCCTTGTTGTCAAGCCTCTGTCTTGAGAGGGAGAAGGAGAATGTTGAAGGAGGTTGGTCCATTGGTTTTGTTTTCTCTGAAGAAGCTAAAAGAAAATTTTCTGCCTTTGCCTGGGACTGTGCAAGCCACACACTCCTGGGGGTGCAGCAACCTACTTGCTCTGCTGGCTCAGGCTTTTCTATTTTTCCTGGGATTCTGCTTTGATTTCAAACAAACATTTGCTTCTCTGCTGAAATACGGGTTTCATGCTGTCCTGAGGCAATCATGATTTTAGTAGAGCCTCTTCACTTCTTTGTTACAGCTCTGTCTTATTTTTTATATGAAGAGAGCAACTTTGTGCATGAAATAATTTCAAAAGCTGTCAAGTTCCAGAAGTGTCTAAATTGTTATGTGGATTGGAAGACATATCACACACTTGTGGGTTTTTTGTTTTGTGGCGTTTTTTGTTTGCTTGTTTGTTTGGGTTTTTTTTTTAAGTTTACATTCTCCTCCCTAGGATAAGAGACAGGAAAGCAAAGCAGCTACTCAGCTTCAGGCATTGAGTCATCCACAGAGCCTTTGATATACAGCCCCCTTGCCTCTATGTACAGTCATGTGCTCACATAACTCTCCCTAACTGTAGGAAACAAAAAGGACAATGTTAAATTTGGTAATATTTATCACAATCGTTTTTCAAGAGCAAGAGACAAACTACCAGTCTGTGAGAAATGTGGCCTTTTAATAGTCAGCTAGGATTATCCGTTTGTGTGAATTACAAAAATCTTAGGCAGATAGAGAAAGTAGGGTGAAGCATTATAAAGGGGTATATATCCAGCAGAGATGATGACTGAAGGCCTTGGAATCTGAAGAAATGCCAATTCATCAAAGTTTTGTGGGGTTTTTTTTAGCTCTTCATATTGCGTATTTCATGGAAATAATTGAGTTTTCTACCATTGGCCCAAGAGTCTGATATAGGCATGACTTAAAAGAAAGAGTTTATTAAATATCTCACCATTTAATATCTAGATAATTTTGTCCTATAAAATCCTATGCAGCAAGTAATTTAAATTGGTACCCTATTTACAGCAGACAAAACTGCTCACTACCATCTGCTTTGCAGTTCTAATAGATGAAGTGTTAACTGCGTGTTGCATGAAATTCATTGCGACTAGGTTAATTAAATGGCTTTGCTTCACTTCCTGCACTCTGGTAATAAGATGACAACCTCATCTGAATTTATTAACCCTTGCCACTTCCAGTACTGTTATCACCCATTCAACCACCTTTGGTCAACAGAATGAAATAAATCACAATAACAGGAGACATAACCATATTGGCTAACAAAATAGGTATTGATTAGCATCTTCTATAGCAAATATGTCAATCTGGTCTGGTTTTATTTTCACAAAGGTCATTGAGATCTGTTGGAGTATTAGTAATAGAAGTAAATGATGATGCAGTAGGTTACTGGAGAACACCCCAAATCTCATCTTTGCCACTAAACAGCCTAAATGACAGCTTCACCATAGGAAGCTGGAGAGGCCTTTGCAGTCTTCAGCTTTCTGTTCTAGAAAGCAGACATTAAATACCCTTCTACAGCAAAGGACTTTACAGAGGGCTGAAAGCCAAACCTCTGAGTGTCCCTCCAGCTAGAGGCATTTCCGTCCTCTCCAAAGAGGGAGCACGGGGTAAATTGCTCCATCTGGGTCTGTGCCCCAGGCAGCCCAGCATTGATTCAAGCCTTAGTGACAGCAGACACAAACACACTTCTTAGCTACAGCCACAGCAATGCAAACTATTCACAGATGGCACTGGACTGGCACATGGTGAGGAAGGACCTGACAGAGGCATCCCCAGGTGCCAGCTCTCGAAGTCAGCTTCTTCTCCTCTTTAAATGTTTAAAAAAGTTGATTTTATGCAAGTACATACAAAGTCCTCTTGTTGGTTGGTGTTACTGAGATTTGCCAGGAGGGATCAACACTGTGCATCAAAGCCATTTGCATCTTGCCCATCAGGTGTTGAATTTCTGGATACCAACACTAAAGATCTTTCAAACATCCCTGCCTTCTGGTCATCCCCACAGATCCCATCATTGTACCATTGTTGTAGGTTGTCCTCTCTGCCTTGTCACCCAGTTACTAATTCTGGAAATGCTCAGCCCCTGAGGTCTAAGCAGGCTCCAGACACTGCCTTTGAGGGTGGTTTTATGGGGTTTAGTGGGGAAAGTCATGTGGCTACTTCCTTCTATGCTTCAAAGTGGTGGGATGTGTTCCAGCTCCAGTTCAGAAGTTCAGCTGTGCCAAACTGGTTTAACCTGTCTGTGCATTATCGTGCTGGCACTGGGCTTTACCTTTTAGGGATGTAGATACGACTTATTTTAAAAAAAAAAACAGAAAAGTTTCCGTTTACACAGAGATGCTTGTAGTTAGAAATAAATTCATAGAATAAAGCAGAATTCATAATTCTATACACAAGAAAAATATATCTTTCTGAACTTGTCCCAGTAGTCAAGAGGCTGCCAAACTTCTCCCCTTCCCACAACCAGCTCCCAGTGCCTGCCCCTGCCCCAGACATGAAGCAAAACAGCAGAATCAAAGCACCTTGCCCTGTATGGTCTCACCTGTACTGGGAATTAGAAGATCAGCTGATTAATTTCCTAGATGCTGTAAGTCTGAGCCCAGCATCAGCAACAGTGCAACCAGATTCAACTAAAAGCCCCTGCCCAGAGCAGGAGGAGCAATAGCAAAGCTCCATCAGGCAGTGGGCAGGACAGACAGTGTAGCTGGAATTGAATGAAACTGTTACTGTGGATGTGATCTACCTGTGACTAGGAATGGAGAAGAAATAGTTAACCACTACCTCTGAATATTCAGACTTCCAACCATTTATTTTGCCTGTTTATTCTTATCATTGAATGTTAAATTATTTAAAAGCAGTCAATGATTATTATGAAAAATAGCCTATTTATCAATCTTTGCCTTTTGGTATTTATTTAGACTCCAGTTTTTACCAGGATACCTTCATAGATATGAAGTTGCCTGAAAGTATTATTGCAATGTTGTTCAGTTTTGAATTCTCCTCAAAGAAACTCTTATCTTGGACAAGGAAGTAACATTTCTATCAAGTACTATTCATGTGCTTTAAAAGACTTGGTATAAAACTGCTGTAGATTCCAGAATCACTTTTCTCTTACGGGTCTCCCTATACAGTCCCTCTACACAGTGCTCAAATGCTGCTAAACATGAACTGTGTTCTCATGCAAAATGTGTATGTTAGACAGATGGTGTCATTCTAACTCAGATTTAACCTTAAGGGTGAAATTTCATGCTCAGTGGAAGGCCCACGCACTAGCTGAAGCTGCTATAAACCCTATTTTGAGAGCATATATAGGAAATGGCCTCTATGGGGTTTGTGTGATTCTCCTGCAAGAGAGGTGGATGGTTTTTCACTATGATCATCTCCTTACAGAATTGTGAAACACAGACAAAATGTCAAACGTTTGGGTCATCTTTGGGTGGACTTTGTTGATTAGGGCAGAAAATGTACATCTCCCCTGATTAAATGTTAACATCTCCACGCATTTTCAAAGTATTGAAGTATTTTCCATCTCAGAGGCAACCAGTCAGTTTGCTGGGGTACAGCCTCCCATCTTCACTGGGGTGTGGATGGGGGCCTTCTTTTGACAGTGCTGCACTCTGCTCTTGCTAAAATGTTGCCACCATAACAGATAAATTATAGTACCTCTTTTTTTCCTCTCAGGATAGACACAATATTCTGGATGATCCGTGTTTTGCATCTCCCACTGTTAATGGCAAGTTCAATACAGCAGAATGAAACAATTCAGTGGAAAGAAAATAGAAAATGAGATGCTCAGTCAGAGGCCAGGATCTTGACCGTAAGGGTGCCTGCTCTAGGAACTAAGGAAGTGGGATGTGAACTGATGCAGGAGCACATGGAAGCTGTGTGTGTCCTAGCAACATCTTGACCCTATAATTTCATGTCTTGGAGATAATGGGGCATTTACCAAATGCTCCCCTTTGTGGCTTCATGTCCACAGGAGGGCACTCAGGGCAGGGAGCTGAGATATTGGCCAGACCCTCAGGCTGGGTGAGTATCCCTGTATCACTATGCTGCAAACTTGCCTCATGACAACAAATTGAGTGAACTGGTCAGTTTTAATTCATTTAGGAATAATTAAGGAATGACTACCTTTGAGGAGCAAATAGTGGGAGATTAGCGCATTCATCAAAACCTCCATTGACTGGTTCAAGTTCCTGGTCTGAATCAGGCCAGCAGAAAATACACTTAGATAAAATTCCTTTTTGCTCTTTATCTGTCCATAAGCTCTGGACAAATGGCAACATCAGGGTGTTATGAACCCGAAGCTAAAGCAGATGGAAAGGAAATGAAACTCTGAGACACTGAAATCTATTAAAATGAGAGATGTGGAGACACCATCCAAACCTCTTCCTGTCATTACCCACCCCAGGCAGTCCCAGCACCTGCCTTCTGCTGCAATTGAATGGCACATGACTGTACAAAGCACTTAAGGAGGGTAAAACCTCAAGCAATGAACACACAGAGCTTTTGATGAAAGTCCTGTAAGAGATCCAATGATCCACAGCAGAATCAAGTTGTGGCCAGACACTGACCCAGAGCTCTTCTCTATGATGATTTCTATTTAAAGAAAACAAAACAGCTTTACACACCATCCTCTCCCCACCCACTCTGCTTGTAGGTGGATCGTTGCTGCTTGTTTTTCAGCTCAGCTGGTAGCTTTCAGTTAGAGCAAACTCTGTGCTGTGCTACTTGAGAATGTCTTCTCACCAGCTCTGGGGCCAGCAGGCTCCCTGCTGTTGGCAGCCTTCTCTCTCACCAGAATGCTCAGTTGTTTGAAGGACAAGCTGATCTTTTATTTATATTTAACACAAGATGGAGTAGTACCTGTGTTAAGCAAAAAACCCCACAGCCTTAACTGCTGAACGACCACAGTTTCTTCAGAAGGCGAGCAATGCAGTAGCCCTTCACATCGCAATGAGACAGGTAATTCAGCAGCTGAGGTTCTGTGCCAGCAATTAAGTGCTGATGAAAGTGATGGCATATAAAAAACCACTGCTGACAATAAAAATAAACCAAGCCAGAGCAATTACTGTCACTGCTGTTTGTTTTAGTCTGTACTTCCTGGGGAAGATAAATCTTTAACTCTTCTGACACCACCAAAAATAGGAAGCTGGGTAATTGCCATTCACGCCTACCACGTATGGTACCGCTCTCCCCATCCTCTGACAGCTGAGATGCTGTGAGGGATTTAGAGCTCCCCGATGATAGTTTGGGAACCCTGCATACAGGCATGGTTAAGATGATGGTTAATGTATCAATAGAAGATTTTCTGGATTAAGAAACAATAAATAAAAGGCACTAAGCTGTATTTTGAGAGATGAAGCAGAGATCGGGGTAATTTTGGCATGGTACCCGTTCCCTACACATGCAGGGACCCACAGGTGGGTGCAGCGTGTGCTTGGTGCCACAGCTAAACTCACTTTTCCCATATCTCACAGGGAGGTTCAGAGTCTGGATCTGCATTCATCTGGGTATCAGACTTTTGTCCCCAGCCTGAAATACAGTTCAGGGTTAACCTGTATCTGCTGCACCA
Source organism: Megaceryle torquata (assembly GCA_024611175.1). Classification (NCBI taxonomy): domain Eukaryota; kingdom Metazoa; phylum Chordata; class Aves; order Coraciiformes; family Cerylidae; genus Megaceryle; species Megaceryle torquata. The sequence goes on along the minus strand of JANIJG010003018.1, from coordinate 66,845 downwards.
CTTCCAGGCAAAGACGCAACAGAGGATTGGGAGAATCTGCTTCTGCAAAGCCCTGTCAAAGCTGGGCAAATCACTCTGCTGTGGCAGAAGCCATTTATTTGTGAGTCTCTCAAGCCCATAGGTAAGCCGGTGCTGCCTTTTTCCAGAAGGCAGCTGCTCTGCCATGGGACGCCAAAGCTGCACAGACGGATGAAAATCTGTAATGCTACATGCAAGGGCCAGCCTTGGGGTCAAGCCCTCATCCTGAAGTGGGTCTCATGACTGAAAAGGTGTACGGGCAGCTTCTGAAGGGAGCAAGATGCTTCAAAGGAAATACCCTAAAAATCTGTGGGAGAAAAAAAATAAAGCCATGGGAGGAGAAGCAGAAGAAAAAGAAGTCCAAGTGAGATCAATGCTGGGGAAAGCAGCTATTTCCATGGCATGGGCAAAAAACTAGCTAGAGTGACAACAATAATGCTTTGATTGGAACAATTAAAGTTTCAAAGTGTCCGTATTTCCCACAATCAAGCCACAGAACTGGACAAGAGTATTCTCAGTTAAAAATACCAACAGTTGAAGATTACATAAAACTTCCATTTACCTGCACTGAACATGACCTAGCTATTCTAGCTTTTCTTGATCCAGATCGTGGCCTGGTTTCCTCAACTGACTCGAGCCTCTTTGCGCTAGGAAGGATGGCAAATAGCCTTAAGACAGTCCTTCCTTCAGTGAATCACGCTGAAGAATTTCCTGCACAGAAAGGAATTTTCTGGTGTTGCAAATCTGGCCGATACAGATTTGTGTTGTCCCAAATCTGCAGCAACAGAGATGGAAAGGATACAGTAGGGGCATTCAAACAGCAGGAGTGTGGGGGATGTAAAGCAGAGTAAGTATTTAGTATCTGAAATGAGTAAAATTCTCAATGAAAAGCAAGAGAGAGTCCTGCTTAAAACACTGTGAGATAGCTGTTTGTAGGGTCTCCTGGGAGACACACAAAAAATAACAGGATTTTAACTTGCACCAAAGTCAGCCTTCACAGTTTTCCTCAGGAGACTGTGCAATTGCTTTTACATTTTGATAATTACCAGCATTTTGTTAAAGAGTTGCACAAGACACAAAATTACAAAAGAAATGTGCCAATAACTTAATAGTTTATTAGTCAGTCAACAATATTACAAATATTTAAAAATTACTTAATATAAATAGTTGGCAGCAAACTATTCCATTACAGAGTTAAATTACCAGTACAACAGACAGACTGGAGATTTAGACACCTGGAAGATAACAGTAAAACAAACTAAAATATTCAACCAAAAAAATTTAAGCTGAAGGCGATTACCTAGTGTCCATAAAAGCATGGGTT
>JANIJG010003018.1:48003-63003 GCA_024611175.1 Megaceryle torquata | reverse complement strand
CAATATTACATCCAGTCTGCATAAAATTGAATTCCACTACTGACCAGGTCACAAAATGGCTGCACTTTCTAGTCTAAAACTAATTTGCATATTGTACACATGTAGGACATTTTTTTTACTTCAGTCACAATAATGCATGCAAGTTCGTTTTTTGTAACAAATTTTGTAGATTTGCTCATGCTACCTAGTTTCAAGAGAGCCATTTTTTTTTTGAACATTTGCAATAACTCACCTCTTGTTAATTAATAGTTCTAGTGCATGCATATGGTGTATAAAGGTAAGTAAACATGCAATTTTTTCACATTCTAAAACTATGGCAGTTTAGGCCATATTGTGCTGCCTGCATTTAATCTGTAATGCAGTGTGTCTTAAACGTTTCAATCCCGTATTAATAGGTGGCATTACACATAACACCTATATAGCAGCAAAGCTAATACAGCTTGTGATTAAAAATGTTTAAAAATAGCTAATAAATCAGATTATCTTGAGGTATTATTTCTTGCAAGTCAAAATGGAGAGCAAAAAATCAACCCTAATTTTTAGTTTATGTATACACTGAAAATAGCAACAACAATAAAAATAAGCTTTTTGTAGCAGACATATTCCATCTTCACTATTTTGCTACCTTTGGTAAATTACTGGGGCAGATCTTGAAGTTAAAAACCCATGTTTAGAAATAAGTGCACGCTTCACCCACTAAATATAGCAGCAGACTGTGTGCCCCTACGCAAAAACATTCTCATATCTAGTTTTAACTTTACATATAAAAATAACTTGGAGAAAATACAAAAAAACATTTTATTTTAACATGAAAATATCACAAAAATTAGTAAGCCTGAGATGTAGGGTTTTGGTGAAAAACAAGAGGCTTGTAGTGTTTTGGCTGCTGATAAAGATGCATGTATTGATAGCTGGGGTGAAAAGCAGAAGAATGCACTTATTTCTTCTGCATGTCAGTATCTTCAAACACAGTAAGCCACATGCACCCTTCTTTCCTTATGTAGATGCTGGTTCACCATGTTTAATTCCAGCGGAAGTGGATCTGACGTGGGCGGTCAGCCCCCTCCTTTACCAATGGCTTATGGAATTCACGTCCTGCACGAGAGTGGATATTTGCCCAACAAAACTCACAGTAATACTGCAGGCAAGTGACATTGGCACAAAAGAAAGGAGCAAACTTTCCACCGCATCGTGCACCCTGGCATTCGTCACACATCTGGTCATCCAACACATATGGCTTTACCTCCACCTGTTGGAGTAAACCAGAAACAGTTCTAGTTAATACCTATTTCTAGTTGAAGTTATCTGAGGGTATTTAGGTTTTTTTTTCTGGTTAAAAAAAAAAAAAATCACAAAAGTCTGGAATCAGACATATTAACACCTTTATCTAACTTATCACTTTATTACTCTACCATTTCTCAGCTACAGATCTGTCCATACAGGAAGCAGAACACTTCATGGCAGAGCTTTAAGTAGTACACTATGTAATAAATAGCTACACCAAAACCTCCTCTTAATTTATTCTGGAAGGATCTTCTTGGCAAATGATGATAAGGAAGAAGTATGTGTACAAAACAAGAGAACAAGCCCAAAAGACTCACAACTGAACTTCCAAACGTTCCAAAACTTCCAACATTGAAATCTATACTGTTTAGCAAAAAATAATGGAACATACAAGAATGTAACCATTTATACATTAACCTCTTCTAAAAAGTAAGTCTCTGCACATACTACTTCTGTGTGCAAATTAAAAGTACTTTCTGCAGGCTGGCACGCAGGTCCTTTAGCACTCCTGTTCCCTGTAAATTCACTAAAATTTCTAAAATACCATCAAATTTAGAGCTACAGATTTTGGCCATTCCCTTTTTGTGGCTTTCAGCTGTACGGTATTTCTGACAATATTTTGCAAGTATACAGACTGCTAAAAACACCTGTCTTACACAGCTTCTTTGTCCAAAACTCATCTGACTGCCAGAATGGAAAAGTGGCAGGAGTCCAGTGGTAAATTTGCATTATGTCTTTGCATAACTGAACTGTTAGAGACTGTGATCAGACAGGAAGAAGTACTTCTTAATAAAACACAAAATGAGTTGACTCCATCGTTAAGGAATGCACTGTTGTCTTCCACACTTTCCTCACTTTTGAAGATGTAGTGAAAAGGTTATTCCTGTCCTAAAACTCACTGCTGTAAGAGAGCTTTTTCCAATATACTATTACCCGAGAAGAATGCTACATACAGACCGTGACTTTTTGTACTATACTCAGACAGAATCTTTGAAATAGTAACTTCAAAATTCTATTTGTTTTCAATTCTGTCTCCAGAGGAAAAAATTACACCTACAGCTGCCCACCCCAAAGTTTTACAGCAGAATAGTCTTCGTGTTCTTAAGCTTCAGAAGTAGAGGTCATACTTGACATGTTAAACAAATCTGTGTTTGAGATAGAGTACATTTCTTCCAGCGATCTGTATTCAGTACAAGCTCTACTACTTATTTCACTACAATGACCTGCCTTATCACAAATTACACTCAAGCTTTCCAATAAACAGGTACCTTACGCAGTAACTGTGTGTGTCATTCAAAATTACTGGAAGCATGAAGCAGCATATATTTCAAGCTTCAGTGCATTAGTGTACAAAAATCAGTATGAGGATGATTTCAAATGTACTGGAGAAACACTTTGGGCCATGGAAGTACCACATGAAATGCATTCAGACTGCTGGCATATGAAAGTTAACACTTTGAGGAATTGTTTGGAGCTGAAACTCTGAACAAGTTTCAAGGAAATTTTTTGGAGCTGAGCTTTCATACATGATACAACAGGATAAGGAGCATTTTACTGAAGAAAAACATCTGCTAGAGAAACTAAGCATATCTACAAATAAAAAGATCTGGAGAGAAGCTGCAGAGTACTTAGGTAAGGAAGAAGTTAAGATCACAGACAACGTTTGTTAAGCAACAGTGACACTAAGATTTCCAGGTAAGGTAGGCAAAGGTATGTGCAAAAAAATAAAAGCTATAAATACTCTGAAGGATGAACAGGTGACCTGCAAAACTTAGCAATGAAAAAAAAATTCTACACAGACAAAACTGGTTATTAAAAGAATGACCTACAGAACCTGGATGTAACTTGTATACAAAGGCTATGCTAAAGTAAAAGGTAGGAGAAGAGCCTGTCTCTAAGATTTCTCTGAAATATGTAATATAATGCATTACTGGGCAGCATATGTACATCCGTCAGATGAAGGTAGTACCCGAATCTTCCTCATTTACAGAAACAGTGGTTCACACACAAATTGCTGCTCATCTATAAATCAGCAGTAATACCGATTTCAGAATATTTTTAGTGCCTGAAAAGGCATTAGTGTATAAACAACATAGAACAAAGAAATATTTCTGAAAATAGCTTTGTTCATACTTTCAGAAACAGTTCAGAGTTACAGTGTTCCCTAAAACGAGGCTGTTCTCCACAAATAGTTGGGTTGTATAAAAATATAGATAATCATATAAATAATATGGACTGACAATATGATTGAATTAGAAAAGGAGATTAAAAAAAATAAGATTAAAAGCCTCTGAAATAAACGAAGTTCATAAACCCTCCTCATCACAAGACTTACAGACAGATATATTAAAATACTCTGATCTGGCATTGCTGTATTTTGCTAGTGAAGCACCTCAGAGGTAGTGCATATTTTAAAAATAATACAAAAATAAAAAAAGGATACTAATAAAAATGCCATAATTCCAGATTTAAGAGAATTCTTGAGTCAAAAAAAAATTCAAGAATTAGAGAAGAAACACTAACAAAGAACACAAGGTATAGCTATCAAAAAGAAACCATGAGGATTCAGTTATTTAAAGAAAAAAACCTACATCTTTCTTCCCCTCAACCCCTCCAGCCCACAAACACAGCTCTACAGGTACTAATTATACTACTTTCTTCCTCCTCTTTTTTTTTTTGTAAGAGTGATTGAACAAATAATTTATAAAAACAGTAGTCAAATGAAGTCTCATGGACATAACTTACATACTGAAATCTCGTATTTGCTGTAGATTTTTTTTTTTTCTTCTCTCTCTCTCTCTCTCCCCTGACCAAGTGGCCTGCAGCACATGCCCACTGTTTTACTGGAAATTTACTACCCATCCCCCTTTAAGTATTTAAGTGTTATGTCACACCAACAAGTTATACGCCTTTCTCTGCAAGTACCAAGCACTACCATTTTAGAAGCCTGCTCAGCATACAAAGAGCCCTTAAAATCTCCAGTGATCTATCAAGAAAACCCCAAAAACCAAAACCCAAACCAACACATCACCCTACTTGGAGGTGCAGCCTTCATAGGTAAGCTCATGCCTTCCTTTCTTTTATGACATCTCATTGCCCACCTGCCATATATTCCTCTACTGCAAAGGACACTCCCATGAGAAGACGACGACCAAGATAAAAGTGTTCCCTAGTTTACAAGGTTCAAATACCTGTGTCCCACCTTTGAGGGATAGCTAGTTTGGATAGGACCCAACGTCCACCTCTAATTTGGATGTTGTGTCACTTCACAGCCAAACGCACTGTAGACAGCTCCTGAAACACACTAAGCTATACCTGATTCTGAAGCTAAATGACCCATTTAGCATTTCTTTAGAGGGCGTTCTCTGTTCTGGTTCTTAATTCCATTTTGACAAAATACTCAAATGCAAGATAATTAATAGTTTTATTTCCTCTCACACAGTCGAAGTGTCAAGGCCATTTTCTTCTTACATAAGTAGCCAAAAGTTAAGAGCTGTTAGGCAAAGTCAGCTGCAAGTCACTAGGATGGGAATCCCACCAATAAGATGTATCTGTCACATTAGATCACTACCCACTTTCAGACCCACTCATCCTCTGGAAAGGACCATGTTTGGGGATTTCAGATCACTAGGCAACCAGTATCTGACAGAGAGATAGATGTAAAGCTCTATTACTCTTTTTGAAAGGACAGAAGCACATGCTACCTCCCTACAGCAGACTTTTGTTAACTGTACTACTTTCTTTTTCCCATGTCTTTGATCTGTAGAGGAGACTAGACCTTGAACTACTTTACTTACTCGACGCTTCTTCCTCTAAGACCCATTTTTTTAAAAAAAAATTAAAAAAATCTGTTAATACCAATGACCATCTGCAGCTCTTGCCATCGAAACTAGTGACACTTAAAACTGACATAATTTAGATGCCAGTTTCCTTTGTTACTCTTATATTTCCCATTAGGAGCAATGAAGTTGACTATTCTTAATAAAAGTTAGTTTTGCTTTAGGTAGCAATAAGCATCTACAGCAACCAGAAATGTACATTGGTAAATACTAGGAAGGTGCTCTCAAAAAGAAAAGAGAAGACATTTTGGATTTTAGATGTTGAGGTTGATTGATTTTCTGAAGTACTAAGCACTAACAGTTATGGCTGAAATTGAGGGCAGCTGTAAATGTAAAGCTAATCTGAAACCAATGAATACTAGAGTTTCCTATGAATAACAGAGGAATTAACACATTACTTGGTTTCATTAGAACAAGGGAGGGAAAAAGATTTTCAAGCCTTTTGCCCATACAGAACAAACCCAGGAACTCCAGAATGGAAAGAACATATGGTTTGACGTCCAAGGAACAAACTGCTGCTCTGTGGAATGCATGTTATTTGTTTGGAGGCATTCATTGTTTAACTCTTGGAGTTACAAGACTACTAAAAGAAATGTAGAAACTGGCATGAAAGCAAATCAAATGCAATGTTACCACACCCTGAAAAGTTCCTGTATATATCAGCACTCTTGTATTTATTTACTTTAATTTTTGTGTCACTTACTCGTTTATCAATATCGCCATGCTGAAGTTGAACAAACCGAGCACTGATGGCAGCAATATAACTCTGCTGATTGGAAAAAGCAACACGGCCAGCACCTTTTGGGTATTTCAGCTCAGGGTCAGTATCAATTCCTGCGTAACAAACTCCACCATAGAGACGGTCCATGATCATGGCCAATTCCACTATTAAGAAACAAAATAATGTTCATCTAAACTGTTCTTACAGTAGAAAGTTGATATAATACTCTTGTATTTAAAAATACTAGAAAACTTTAATTAATTCTGCATCAGCTGATGAGCATTAGGAATAGGCAATATAAAAAACATATTAAGTCAGCTATGAAATACTCAGCAGACAGATTTTTCACACTGTGGGTACATACATCCAAGGAACAATGGAATTGTAAGTCCGTGCAGGCCTTGATAACCTGGAACTGAAACTCCAGGGTAGTTTTCTTCAGGGGATTACAGCAAAAGGCTTTTTGGGCAAGCATGGAATGTAAGCTGTATAAAATAGATTCACATGCCACAAATTCCTTGGTACATGTTCCATGTTCTCTGGCTATCCTGATGCTTTATGTCCTGCTTAAATTTAAAGATGTAGTTAGCATCTTTTCATCAGTCACACAGAGCTTGATTATCTCTACAGTGCTACACTTACCACAGATACTAAAGTTCATAGAAATAAAAATCTTGTATTTTACAGATCAAGCACTTTAGTAATCCTTTCATATAGTAATATTACTATATAGAATCCAGTTTTGCAATTAATTTATTTAGAAAATACTAATTTTCCCAGAATTAGTATCTTCTGTATTAGGGTATAAATGTGTCAGTGGTCACTGATGTTCAGCAGTTGCTTGAAAAGTCTCGACAGTTTTACTGCTTTTGTCAAGTCATGATTCTTAATTCACAGTGCCATAGAAGTTTCATTTTCACATGTACGGGGCATCCATTAAACTTATCAGAAGACAGTCATCCGGAGTATTTAGACTGAATTTAAAGAAAAGTGAATCTGCAGTTGGAACATAAATACATAAACTGTTTTTATACTCATTTACAGAGCATGTACTACAGTGAAAACTACAGTCTTTAAAATAACAGAAAATCTTGACCATTGCAGGCCCAAGAGAGAAAAAAAATTAAGATTCTTTATACACCAAATTATTTCTTCGTTCTCCTACATCTTCCATCTGAAAGCCCATCTTTCTGTAAGATTAAAATTTATTACTAAGGATGGAAGACTAACAAAATCAAGGAATCATTCTAATAGAAAATGGGATTTGAACTGCTGTATGTTATGCTTCTACTTCCAAGATTCACTTCAACCTACTTACTAGAAGGCCACCATAAAATATTGTAAAAGGCTACTGCAGCTAATCTCACAAAGCAGACTATCCAGGTTGCAGCAGACAGCTACAGAAACAATTTTTCCTTCACACACTCTGACAAGAGTCCTGCAGTATCACATAGTGTTGTGCCATACAAACTGTGCTAGCTCTCTGAATCTCTTCCTTTTCTCCTCTATTCCTACCCCTTCTAGCACTCCACCTGTGGTTTTGCTTTGTCTGTATTAGCAAGAGCAACTGCAGCCTGATAGCAGCAGTAAAGTGGCTGATGTACAATCACAAGCAAGTATAAATAGAGCTCCACATACTCATAGAGCGTGGCAGAGAATCTTTCATAGCATAATTTTAAAATCAGACTCTTTCATGACATTGTTTACACTACAGTTTTGCTAATATGATAAAAATCTTTTCTACAGCATGTAAGTTTCCAGTGAATCTCTACAATGAACAGTGGTTTATGGGGAAAGCCAGATGAAAACACTTACTAGAGAAATGTAAGAAAACACGAATATTGTACTGTGTTTACAACTATCATGACAGTCTTCTATTTTTCATATGTATGTATCTTTATCCATACATAACTATACAAAAGTATGCATGGTTGAAATTATTTCAAATAATCTCCCACTTCTAAAAATAGCTACAGATTATACTCACCAGCTCTTAATGGTCTAGGGACTCCTCCAACAAAGATTGTTTTTCGAGGATCAAGTGGCTGTGAACCATCCATCACAAAGTCACTATCGCTTAGATTCCAGGGACGAATCTGAACCTATTAAAGTGGGAAAGGAAAAATCATGCTACTTCCAGTTTCACTACATTGTGGATATACGTTCATCAGCCTAAACAATCATAACCCCATTAGCTCAGCATGCCTAGGTGCTCTGTTTTAATCCTATTAATTCAAAACACTACAATTTTAAAATCATCCAGCTGTTCCAGATGTTGAGCTCTGCCAACAGTGGTTTGCTTTTGATTATTTTCATCATCATCATTTCAAATGCAGCTTTAGACAGATGGCAGCTATAGCCTGCAGGCCATCTACCATTCACTTACTGGCTTGTCCTTGATAGTAGGACTGGAAACACACAGATAGAGCTTCCCGTCTTCTTCAATGCAGGCATCAATCAGGGCCTGAACAGAACTCTCTTCTTGGAACAGGAGGAATGCATAACCTGGAAGAACAGCCAAACCAACTGATTGTTTTTCTCTTGTCTTTATTGTTCACAATCATCTTTGCCAGTGATTTTTCCATACATATGTTTTTACTCCAAAAGTAAAAGAAAGTCAAACCAATTCTTTTTTATTAGTCATCTTTCTTGACTATGTACTACCTTGTCCATCAAATGAGATCAGCAGAACTTCTATCCCTGAAGTAATGGTCAAAAGAGACTAATAACCAAGTAAAAGCAAACATGTCTGCTCTGTCCTGTACTGGAAGTCTAGGCTAAGCATAATTCATTGGCAGCAATGGACATTATACAATGAAAATCCGACTTGGCACAAAGGACTAATCTCTATTCTAGAGATTAGATCAAAGTACTTTGTTACGTAAGTGACCCAGCAAACATCCCAAACACTACAAAAATAGGAATTAAAATGCTTATTTAATGCTACAATAAAAACAGACAGTCAGACAGGCAAAGAACCTGAAATCTTAAAATACTTCAGACAAGATTTGTTGACAGGTGCTCAATAGTACAATTAGGGTTGTAGTCTAAAATGAACTTTTAAAGGACCATAAATCCACATTTCTTTCTGAGATTACGACCAAGTGTGGAATTTTCACCCAAAGTTATGTTTATTACTTGGATGGAAAAATAAATTCTGAAGCAGCTGCACTGGAGTGGGCTTGGCAAGAGGGAGCATGGCTACTTTACCAAGGCTTTTGGAAGTGACACTGTATTTCTGAGAGAAGTGAGTTAACCACTGGCAATTTCTTATTGTAAACAGTGTAGGTCATAACGGCAAAGATTAAAAGAATCAATATGTTAAGAAGAATGTAAGATTAGAGAAACAAATGCAAAACTGAGTTTAGATACATGGAAAAAAATGTAGAATTTAAAGAAAAAGTTTTAAGGGCGTACACTGGTCTTTCTAATAGCTTGTACCTCATTTCTTACCCTTCATACTGTGGTCTTATCTCAGCTACCTAGAACAGACACACGACAAGTTTTTATGTACTCTATATTTTTATGTAAACCTTACTTATTTTCTTAACAAATATGCCTCAGTGAATCTCCAGGCTTGGGTTGGAGGATTTTCTTGTGAAGTCCATTCTTCACTGCTGAACAATATTTTTTAGTGACATCCTGTTTAAGTTTAAGCTTAATTAGTAATTATTTAGATTCAAAATTCTGCTTTAATGGGGTATCTTTCAGTATTTATCTTTGGATTTAAAATCCACATATTACCCATGCAAAACTCACTCACTGAATTAGGGCATGTGTAGACTGGCATGGGTGAGACCAGACCTCTATAACCGTGCTTACACTCATGTGGACATTTCTGTTTGAATGGAGATCTCAGTACAAGAATCATGGAAGTGCAAAAACTTGATTAGTTAAGGGGAGGGCTGAATGCACATGATATCAACTAAGGGATCAGACATACAAAGTACGACCCACAGCCAGAGTAAAATATTTGCCAGATGCTGGGCTTCCATCCATTCTTATTCAAAAGCAAATCAAGGATACTGATGTCTATAGCTCCTGAGAGAAAGACAGTCAGTATTTCCACATGACTGACCACCTGTATGTCTGAAGCTATTAATATGCTTTACCGTGGCAGCCTGTAAAAGACATTTCAAATACGAGAACTCGATGAAGGAACAATCAGGATTAAGATAGTGTACCTCACCTGAAATAAAAGGAAAGCAATACCAGTACTATACATTAATACTATTTTCTCAACATTATCTGCAAAACGTACTCATCTCCCTTATTTTAAGGGTCAGACAGGCTTGTTTCATGAACTTAGCTGTACCACTCCCCCTCTGAAGACAGAGAAAGTTGAGGGTACAGTCTGTACTATGAAATTGGTCTAGCTGTAGTTTTGCTCCACAGATCTAGTCTCTCAATGATTTATAACGCGTTTTAGTTTGCTCCCCAAATCTAGCCTGGAGGAAAATAGCCAGTTCTCTTGAAGAAGAAAAACAGCTAGAGAAGATAATTTTCTCAGGTCCTATGTTTTATAGCCATATACAGAGAGAGCAACCCCTTCCAAAGAATGCTAGACTAGCACAGTCTTACACAGAAACCACTATCCATCACTTGCCCTGAACCAGGGTGCATTTCCTGGCACAAATCAACGATACTTTCCCATAGACTTCTCCAAGGAACACTAGTTACACAGACAACCGGCCTGTATTCATTAGCTAAAAAGTGCTTGCAAAGGGAAATTACACTCCAATCTTAGGTATTTCATTTAGACATCATAAATTAGGGCTCCTCTTGTTACTACAGCTATCACATGCCAGCAATTGTATGGCACAAACTTTATTCTTATGCCTTTCTCAATATATGCTTTTATTGGATTATTTTTCACCTCAGCATCCATAAGTCATGAACTATTGTGGATGTTTCACGTCTGCAAAGCTAGTGTGACGGTGGTAAGTCATGTGCATAAGCATGATGAAAAATTTGAAGTGCCTAACTAGTCTTTTTGGAGTATTACATGGTGGGGAGGTAGGGTAAAGAGTAGGAGGTGTTTACTACAACATAACTTAGCACCCTAGTTTCTTGGTTTTTTTGCTGTACCACATCAGGCATTTAGCAGCTTCACACCCAATAGCAATGCAACTGTGTCTACAACAACAACAAAAAAAGCAAAGCTACTCTAATAGCTTTCTTTGAAGGAAGTTGCCTTATACCTTGGGGTCATATCTACACCAATGGCAGCTAGTCATGATCAGACATCATGTGCCCAGAGGCAAAGCTTGTATGGTTTGTACGTCTTTCACAAGGTGAAAAGTATTAGATGAAACACAGTCTTATAAAAAATTCTTATTCATGTGCACCTCTACCAGAACTTACACACCCCATGTAATGTTTAGGTAACCCCTGTTGGTGTTTTTCACTTGACTGGAGTTATTACTAATACTCCTGTTTTCAAAGGCAACCAGTGTGGTTGACTTTGGTAATACCTGTCCTCAGAAAATTACCTCAAATAATAAAAAAATCTTTCTGGAGATGATAATGGGGTTTAGAACTACATTCTCTGATATCTAAATATACAGCCCTGGTTGTAGCCATCCTTAGCCTGAGCTGACATCTCTCTTAATGAAACAAGACCAAGAAATAAAGTATTTTTTTCTTTTTAATATATTGAGTCAGCCCTGGAAACAGAAAGCCCATCAGATAAGTCTGAAGAGTCCTAGCTGTATTACCAAATTAAACCTTTTCTTTTTTTCTATTTCTTACATAAAGAAGAAATCTTAAGTAAAGCATTTTAGACAAGAGTCACACTGGTAGCTAACAGTTTTCTGAGCAATGTATAATTATTTCACAGTAGTACGGAAGTTTGACATATGGAGAATGACCGCTTCTCTTTCTGTGCGTGCTCTGTAAAGAAATCAGAAAGCAGCTTCAAGTTCTAACTCCAGTTAACAGCTATTGCTAATGTCTTAAGAAAAGGAGTCAAAAAAAATCAGTGCAAGCCAGCATGGACTGACCATGCCAGTCAGTACAACTGTGTTTTGTTTTGGGGTTGGTTCCTCTACTGTCATGACAGACTCTCCCCAGAGAAGGCTAAATGGCCCCAGTGCGGTGCAATTCTAGCCCACAAAATGCTGTGGTTTAGCATAAATCAGAAAGAATCAGTGTAAACTGCAGGTTGATACAATGAATCTGCATTTGATGATGGGAATAATTCACATTTGGGAAGGACACACAACATTTAATCTACTCCTCTTTAAAGAGATCTCATCTCCATATTAATTAAATTTAATCTTTAAAACATAAATCTTTCCCTTGTTCAGTTTAGTAATCTTTAATGGAGAATTAACTCCAAAATACACTTGAAGTGAAAAAATGCAGGCTGATGCAATTGTAATGTAGCTATTAGCTGAGGCACTTTGAGTAGGGGGGTAGCAGGATTCACTTCAAGATCCAAAGACTTATTTCCATTTTTCTGCAGTTACTGCATTTAATCTTCTACTGTAGCACAGAGGTCCAGTTAATGTAGTCAGTGGTGACTGGATGGTTACTCAGCTGACCAAGAGGTGTCCAGAACCATTTATCCTCTATAGGACTTAGCCTAACCTTTAACAGGTGCTCTGGAATGGTGTGGGGCTTGAGGAGATGCTGCGCCACATTTGTGAGACCCATGTAAATCTTTTAGATATCCTCAGTTTAGGAAAATGAATCAAGCTCAAAGTGCTTATGTTACGGTGACCTGAATAGCCCTCTATACTTTACTGCCTGTACTGGCCAGATTCTTATTGATTAAAGGAAGCTTAGACACTAATTACACATGAAGACACCTACAGTTACTTGCCTGAATTCAGAGTTCAATACTACCTAGTGTGATCAAACAAGCTGGTAATACATTAAACTGACATTGAATGGGCCTGGAGTTTTGCTTCTTGAACTGGCAACAGAACATTTTCAACCTGATTTTTTCAGTCAGTTCGAAATTAGCAGTTAATAACTTTGAATAAGTGAAGCTACTGCACAACTGCTGTAATAGAAGGCAAGAGAAACACCCAGACAATTAGAAAAAGCTGGAGATACTGTCCTGTTTAAATCAGATTATCCTCTGCTTGATATGGACTATAAATAGTACAGAGCACACAAACAACTGGGCATATTTTGAAAGGCCTTCTTTGGATTTGCATACCCTCAGGACCATTTCTTAGAGAACTTAATTATCATAAGGAGTCCTCACCTCAGCAAGATGCTTTGGACATGTGTCCTGTTTCATAAATAAGCATATTTGCCAAATATGTAATAAGAGTTATGATAAACAGTGGCAAGTCAGAAAGGAAGGAATTCTCCATTCCAGTTGGCAGATCACTTACAGACTTTTATTCTGTTGAGGTCAAAAGTACATTGCTTTCTGCTTCAGAACAGAGTTTCCTTGTAAGATTTGTGTGAAGTTTTTAAAACTCGTATTTTCTTTGGGCCTAATTGTGTGGTGAACCAATACAAAATATAATTAGTTAACAAGCAGTTGGTGTTTCTCAGGAGGCAGCCAGCCTTGATAGATCAGAACATGTTTTGCATTTTTCAAGTAAGGAAATACTTATTATGAACTTGGCCTTCCCTCAGGACCTTCTGTAAGCAGAAGGAAGCACAGCCTGGAAAATCGAGTACGAGGAAAAAAAAAACCCAAAACCACAGGCTGTATCACTTCACCACAGAGAAGACTATTGTGTATGTCAGTCCAGAACTGGAGAATTCTGAAACGTCTTTGGAAAGTAATACTATGTCAAATATCTGTGAAGAGTAACAAATTAAAAATTAGAGATTAAAAGTAAAAAACCCCAAACAAATCCTTGGGCTAATAATAGCATATATTTCTAATTACTAATCAATCTCAAATTGCTAACTACTGATGAATCTGAAAGCTTTATTAATATTTAGCCTATCTTTA
The DNA here is from genome assembly GCA_024611175.1 of Megaceryle torquata. Lineage (NCBI taxonomy): Eukaryota > Metazoa > Chordata > Aves > Coraciiformes > Cerylidae > Megaceryle > Megaceryle torquata. Next base: position 49,235 of record JANIJG010003018.1, on the reverse strand, counting down.
GGAGATCCAGACATCTTATTAAATGGAGGCACACACTGTTCTTGCCTGCACATGTGAGACAGATTTTTAAGAAATTCTTCTACAAAATAATAATTGGCTGTATTTGTCACACTGAAAAAATAGATATAAATACACTAATATTCAACAGTTAATAGTAAACTTTATATCCAGAGCATCTACAAAGAGAAACCTACACTGTATTTTAAATGTGTTAGGCTACATTACAAAACAGTCTGAATGATGTAGTAAACTGAAACTTAGTTCTAAGTTTTATGATTGAAGAACAGCAAGTGCTATTAAATTTCAAATAAGGATCAGCTAATCATAGGAAATCAACGCTAAGCTCACAAGTGTTCCTAAATAATTAGATCAACAGACTGAAGTTCTACTGTTTGTGTTCTCTGCTTTGAAGAAGCTCTGCTTACAATACGGATTTTTTAAATTATCATTTATTACGGTATTAATTATAAATATTCCAACTGTATCAAAAAGCTCTTTTAAATGAGGAAGTCTGGAAATAGATCTTTATGCTGAGGATATATGATATATCAGATGCTGAGAAAGAACTATCTCCCTGGAAATGAATACCAGAATCCAATCCTGTCAGGTAAGAATATATTACATGTTCCCTCTTCTATATATTCATCACAGACTCCGTGAGATGCATCTTCCTCAGAGACTTCCTTAAGAATTTCTACCAGTAATTTATGAAGAAACAGGCACTCCTTAGGAGAATCAAACTTAACTTGACAGTAGCTTTGTGTATCAGGCTGACAATCAAGAAAGCCAAACCCTTTGTCTTAGAATTTCCCTGTAGTGTTCATAAATACTATTCAAATACTTTCAATTCCATTTTCCACTCCTTAGAGGACCCTTCTTCCACAGCATAGAGGGTCAGATAAATAAAATGAAGAATTAGCTTATGAAGGCACTATACCTACTGCTGTCACTTCCAGGGAAGGAATGAACTGCTGCATTCTCTACAAAATGAATAAACTCTGCATTGCTTTCATATCTGGATCGGGTTTTTGCATTTATTTTATATGTACCAATACAGGATTGTACATGCACATTACATGTACATAATTTAATTACTTAACATACAAAGTGTTGGGAAATGCATTCTGTAAGTGGTGATATTAAAAATCTAGTCTACCTCATTCACTGGGAGAAGTGTTGTCTTGCTGCTGAGGCAATTTATTCCATAGAGCCTTCCTAGAAACTGGGGTCCT
>JANIJG010003018.1:25669-47903 GCA_024611175.1 Megaceryle torquata | reverse complement strand
CTAAAAATTTAAAAATCAGTATTTAATCATTTATCAAAACCAGTAATTAGTGCTTCAATAGGATGTTCACATCCTAAAACTGAAATAAATGTAACATTGATAATCAGATACCCAAATGCATCTTTCTGATTCCTGCCTGTAACATCCTACAAAAAGTTTTAGCTTAGTCTTTAAAATTTGACCAAATTTCAGTTTTGAAAACTGGATAGAAACACAAATACAAAATTCAGGATTAATGCCACCTGTAGGTGTTGTAACTACAAAATGCTGATCTAATATACAGGAAATCAGAATATGGAAGGTCTTTCAGGAGTCTTTTTGTCTTCTTCAGGAGACAAGCCAACACTCTCAGGCTTTAGACTTGTCGTGTAAAGGAACAGTGTCTGAACCTTCACTGAAACTGTGACATTAGCTGTTCACAGAGATTGTAAATGACACCCTTTGGAAAAAGATGAGTTTCCCAGAATGAGATTTGCACTTAGTGACAGGTAAAAATATTTCAACTCACCTTTTGGTGGAAAATAGGACTTGCTTTCCGCTTTGTGAGGCCAGTCTACTACCAAAGGCCCAAATCGTCTGAAGCTAGCAGTAATTTCATCTAAAACCAAGTAAGTAGTTACAATTAAAATAAATGACATAACAATGAAAAAGTACTATCAAACAAAGGTTGATATTTCATGGGAAAAAAAAAAGAAACAAAATTTCCAACTTTTATGAACAAAAAAAATAATAGAATAGACATGTCTTCTAAAACATTAATATTTATGCAATATATTTCTGGTGACTTTAAGCTTGTGCTTGGTTTTTATTGTTTAATAACAGGAGCATTTCAGATGTGTATGGGCAACTAAAGGCAGTGGTGAAAACTGGTGTGGTACTTCCTAAAATTCAGAATCTGTCTGGAATGCAATCAAAACAATTTACTGTTTAGTGATGTACAGTCCAGAGTTACAAGTAGATACTCATATAAAAAGTACCACCACAATTAGCATGCTAACAGTTTCGAGCAGATACCATGCACAGATCAGGCAAGTTAACTTAAAACTGCCTGTTCAGATAGGTAACCAAATGGTCCTGTTGCCAGATCTACTATACCCTCTGTACAACTTTGTGATGTCTTTCCATTCTAATCACTCCTTCCTGGCCTTGACTGTAAGAACCTTGGCCAGAAGGAAAAAATTAAACCACCCTAAATTCTACAAGAACAGTAACTCATCAAAACCAAACATGCTCCATTTCTTTAAGTTGCATCCTGCCATCAGTATATAAATAGGCAGGAAAAAAAAAGAAAATGTATTTGCATGTGTCTTGGTTTAGGATTTGTATTAAAGGCAACAGCACAAATTTTTAATTTGAAGCTGAAGTGCATCAAAAAAAGCTTACGTATATGAAAATAAATCCCTTAGTAAATTGCAGGAAAGCATCACAATGAAGAACCACCAAAAATATGGTCTTTCCATGTCTGAAAATTAATTAACCAAAGTCAGCTTATTTGGCTTGTAAGTTACCCTAGGATTACCATGAAGTTTGTAGAGTTTACATTGCAAAGCCAGCATGTAATTTAGATTTATCTGCACAGGAGAAACATGATGTTAAACAGCATGAATACTTTAAAGCAGCAACTGCATCACATAATCTGAGCTTGTGGTACATTCCTTGTTCAATGCATCACAAGAGTGCTCTGCCACTTGACCTTCCTCTGCCTTAGTTTCTCTATTTATGAACAGGAATAATATTAACCTTTCTAAACCACTTCCGAGATCTTCAGGTAACAGTAAAATAGAATTTGAAATTCGATTACAAATGGAAGTTTTCTATGAATAAAGAATAAAGCAAGCATGGATAGAGGACACTATGAAGGGCTACAATGTATTTGAAAGACATATGCAAGGTAAGCAGGAACACAAATTCCAGGCATCACATTCAACTCCACAATCTGCAAGTGCAGAATCAGAGACAACTGAACCATCTCAAAACCAAAAAACATGACATCAAATGATATTAAGATCAAGGTATCCATCAACTCTCATTAAAAATATTTATATACTTACAGCCTTTTACATCACAGCATTATTTTGCTGGGTGGATTGCTTCTACTACTTCTAAGTTTTCCAAAACCTCTCTTTTACTGTCCCTCAAAACTTAGTTTTCAGGCAGCTCACCTTCATCAATATCTGGTGGAAGACCTCCAACAAACACTTTCCGAGAAAAACGCTCAATTCGTTCTCCATTCTGATGAGCTGAATAGCAGGTAGGTGAATTCAAGACTCCAACTTGATCACTGTGACCATCGTCCAGCAAACCATCATCTATTGGGAAGAGGGAAGAACGGCCTTAAAAAGAAAAGATAATAATATACATTAAAATAATTTTGTGGCAGCACATGGTTAGGTAATTTCAGGAAATGGGGAAATAGTAGTCTGGAAAGTAAAAATGAAAATACCAAGATATTAGAGAAGTACACATTAGTTTAAATAAAGATTAAGAAAATGAAAAATGTATTAAACTTCAAAAAGAAAACTGAAAACTGCAAGCTGATATCACTGTAAGCATAATACTTCATATTATATTATACTGTAGTTACTCTGCTGCATCCAGTAGGAAAGCAGTAATTTGTTTTTAAATAAAGGGTCTTATTTATGAAGAGATTATATTAAGGGCTTTAAGTGATTTTCATTAGTTTGCCTTTGGTTTAGCTTCAAGTTAAATTGGTAACTTCCATCACCTGGATAACTTCCAAGTGTCTAAATATCTTATACTTTTAATTAGAAGGAAACAGAGAAAACATGTAGAGTAAGAAATTTCTAACGGGTATGTTTCCTATTCTCTTTTAAAGATATCTGATGCTGATAACATAAGAACAGATCTAATTTCTAAGAGAATTTTAATACATGTGCAAAGTGTAACATGAAAAATGAGTCACAGTGCTTATGTATGCTTCTCACTCTCAAATTTACCAGTTTTGGAGGGAAGCCTTGTGGTGGTTCCTAACACATAGCAGTCTGCAATAAGATTATAATTACCCTGAAAAGCAAGTGTAAAATCTAAGAAGTTCACAGCATGGCTTTGCAAATGCAAACTGATCAAAACAGATGCATAGATGGCAAAGGGAAGTGAAAACATGGTAATTCTGTCCCCCTCCTCCCCTATTTTGCATTTACAAAATTTAGAGAACTCCAAACCAAAAAGACTCGGAAGGCATCTTAGCTTATTTGAACTTTAACTGCTTTAGATTAGCATCATAAAGATTAATCACAGTTTCAAATTCAGAAGTCAGTTTAACTGTAAAAAGGCCTAAAAGAAACACTTTTGGGAAGCCAGATAAATACCCCACATCACCATTTCTTCGCAAGTGCAAACTTTCCTGTTTCTCCCTCACTCATTCTTTTAAAACATTTATCAGTTCAAGTGCTTTCCAAACCAAGCAAGCAAACAATACAAAGAAATCTAGCACACTTTTGGGAAGCAATTACATTTTTCATCTTAAATAGCCACCTTCTTCCAGATTCACCCACTGGAAATCCATACACAGGAGCAGTAGGTCCCTGAGATCCGAGTCTGCAGTACCTTATCCAAGAGCCATACCGCAGCCTGTAACCGTTATCCTTTTCAGGGGAATACTACCAGGAAAGCCCTCTCAGAACACCTGCAGACACTGTGCTGATCAGCCTGAGCTAAGAGCAGCAGGAAAGCCATTGAATTTGACAATAACACCTGAAAATCAAGTGCTTATAGACAAGGCTGGAGAACAGACAGCAAACATCATGATCTATGTTGTGATAATGCCTAATGACCATGATTTGGTATCTAAATCCATAATAAAAATATAATACATTCAAAAATACTGAATGAAAACTCAAGATGATAGAAAACAATCAAGCCTAACAAAATGTCACGAGGATCACAAAAGAAAAGCAGGATCACAGGACTCTATTAAGTAACAAAAGACTAGCTACATCATCTTTATGGTGGTATTTCACATTTATGTCTTAACCAGGCATCCCATGGACAGGAGTACAGCAAATGCAGAAAGCTGTAGCAGGCTCGCCCTCTGCATTAAGAATGGTGATGTGCATGTTCACAAATATGACTAGCAGGGAGCAAATGATGGCATCCTTGCTTGCTGTCATAAGGAAGCATTCAACAGCTAGATAGATTAGTAGAGTGCCTTTAAAAGTGGAAGCATGTAGCTGGTGCTCAGTGGGGCAGAAAAGTGAGGAAGCCATTGAGAAACAAAGTTAACACAATTGGAAAAAGTGGGAATATTTGGTTACACAAACAGGAAAGGGGGAAATAACAATGGATTTCTGAATGACGAGTGAATGATGGAGAAGATGGAGCTGTTATCATAGTGACAGTGAAATGAAAAAAGTAGCTTAAGGAAGAAATAAGACCCGAATTGGAAGAACTTGCAGAAACCGCAAAAGTGAAAATTTAAAGAATTTTCACTAACATATCAGAGTTGTTATTATTAACATCTAAAATATAAAGTTATTGTAATATAGCTAGGTTATCTTCATAAAATACACACAGTTTTTCTCTTTGCCTTTGCAAGTCTCTGTACTACAGAAAAAGGGAGACTTCAGTGTTGGCATTAGAGTATTTCCACAACAGCATTTAAGTGTGTGTAGTTTTCAAGCTTTGTTCCATTTCTTACAAAACAACACACAATTTCTACTTAAGGAAGGTGTCTTTTCAGACCATGAAAATTATGTTTTTGTGTTTCTCTAAAATAACAACTTAGACATTTCCAACTTAGAATATATACAAGTATATGGGGGGGGTGTAATGAATAATCCTCAGAATAATTTATTTTTTTACCCACAGACCAACGTTAAAATCTAAGAACAATGAGACTCTAAGGATCTCTTCCCAGTACAAATTAAACCATCAGAACATGTTCTGAAGTGATACTGTAGAGATCAGTTTTACTTCAATGAGTATAAAGGATAAAGCACTGTAGCTCCTTAGAGCGCTAATGTGACAGAGGATAACGGGTTAATACATTTAGCGTAACGTGCTATATGACTCCTAATAGTTTCTTCTCCCTCCTCTTCACTTTTAGATGTTTCTCAGATGACGAGAGCAAAAAGGTAATTTGCTAGGCTTTCACATTTCTCGCAATGACTGTGGATTAAAAGCCCTTTCGAACACTCGTTTCTTTTTGCTTTATGACTGTGAAAAGAATTCAGCATCATCTGACAGAAACTGTCAAAACAAGATTACACTATTACATACATTGACACGTGATCTAGATCGTAATTCCTGTCTACCAAAGGCTACCGAGCAATCAGTTGTGAACCAATGCAGAGATCAAGAGAGACATGTGAAGTTATGTGTATGTTGTGAATACTGGAAGCTATCAAAGATCTTGATGTTTTTGCTGCACACTTTACGTGGTCTTGTTAACAACCACAGATCACATCCTCAAGTAATTAAGCCACTATAGTTTTTCCAAGGTCAGTGAGCTCGTGAGTCAGGGCTCATACTACAAAAATGCTTACTATTTCTAAGAATTGTCAACTAGACTTCTTGATAGTTTTATGAAAGGCTTTTAGTTTATACACTATCACTTCTACAGAAGCAAAAGATGAGTTAGAACTAGTAAACTGTACACTTTTAAAGGGGGCAATGACTGCAAGCAGTAGCCATTAGCATGAACTAAATTATGATTTAAAGTATGGTGCTTTAACTGATTAAAGGATTTTGTAATTCAAACTCTAAAAGAAGATCAATGACCATAACAATCCAGACTGCACCCCTCCTTCCCTCGATCTTCCCCAAACTAAGACAACAAGCAGATAAGCATTTATAATCAACAATCTGGATTAATCGTAATGATCAGTAACAGCTCAGTCAGAATTAATTGTACTGTAACAAACAGAAGTGAATTACCTCGTCTTCGCCCATAACTCCTTGCTGCATGCAAACAAAGGACAAATGGTAAAATGTCAAATCACTGTATCATGCCCACATATGAAAATATTTAAGATACAAAGAATTATGTGGGTAAGAGGTAAGTAAAAAACCACATCAGTACTCGCTACTGATAATTGTAGATGAGAATGCATTAAACTAAGTCTCACTTAAATAACATACCATTTTACTATGAAATTGATGTTAGCACCAGCCGTAAAGAATATACTTTAAAATATTTCAATGCATCTTTATACTTGATCTTAACTTCATGTTACTTTAGGATGCAGAAATTTTGGTAACTTTGTAATTCATCCTCACAAATGTGATTTGTATCTCACACAAGTGTCTAAATAAGACACAGTGTACTGAAATTGCAAAAAGGAAAATATTACTTTAAAAAGCACATAGCAAGTGTTACATTAATCACAGAAACATCCTGGTCCATGGAACAGTTTGTACAGTCCTTTGCAGTGACAATACAAATGCTATAAGCCGTGACCTTCTTTTTGCATGAAAAGACCTAGGAGAAAATTAACCGCAAGGTTTTGTTTGAAACAAAAGACTCCTTGTGGTAGCAAACAAAATCAGGGCACAAGTCACAAGAAATACCATTGTATCAAAAACACTGCACAAAGGCAAAGCAACAATTTCTGTCAGACTGCAAGTAAATCCAAGATTTTCCTAACTTTTGAGTTTTGCAAGATTCTTAAAGAGATCATGCTTATTGCCACAGTTCAGACCATGATACTGCTTGCTGCTCTGTCTGAAGGCTAGGAAACTAAAAATAGACAGATTACTAATACAAAAACTATTAAGCTGGGTGTAATTTCTTAGTTACGTTTCCACAAAGTATTTTCTATTCCCACTTCACAGACTTTGTATCTGAGAAAGATTAATCATTATAGCTTAGTAGTTAAATATCCAAATAGAAAACATCACTATAAACCATAATGTTATAGTAAGATTTATGAACAAAGACTGCTGTGTCTGGGCATTATTGGCTTGTTTTTAGTTGGACTCCATACATACATCTCTCCTAAAAAGCAACTGTGGTTCTGGGACATTTAAATGTATGCAGCCTCATAAACCCAGTGATTCATAAATGACATTCACTGTTCGGTTCTCCCGGTACCTCCCATTTTCACAGGGTTTTAAAAAATTTTTATTAAGTTTTATTTCTTTTTTCCTTTATTATCGTGATCCCTTCCTACCAGGAAGTCAATGGATTACTTATGGAATTCTGAAAATCTCTCTCCTTGTTTTTTCTCCCTTAAAACTGTTGATTTTTACACAACACCATATTCCTATCCAGCTTGCACTGAAATCACTTTCAAATTTGTTTCCTTTCATATGAAAGAATTACTATTGATGAGAACAGTCCTTTGCTTAAAGTTTTTCAGATTCTCCAACTTTCCAATATCAAGAGAAAGCAGAAAAGCCCTCTTTTTGAAAGAGGCCTGGGTATCTAACCAAGTGGAAACACCTAAATTCAGATTTCTTATATTAAAATAGAATCCACAAAAAGAATGTATATTTCTACATGATTAGTTCTCTCATTAGCTGCTGCTGCATGGGGAGACTAATGTTGAACTTGTTTTCCTGTGAAGTCAGAACCACGTGTCTTGCAAGAGCCTATGGCACTGCTGCAGAAATGTATGAATCTTCTCACGACTCTTGGTCAAAGTGGCTTCCACACAACATCAGCAGTAGCAGCACTAAGTGCCCCATATGCCTTTTTTTTTTTTTTTTTCACAAATAAAACTAAAGTAATCAGCAAAAATTCAAGTCCGTCACATCCATAGCAATGACTGCAGTGCCACATTCTTTCTCTGAGTAAATAAATGCATATTCATAAGGATCTTTGGGCACAAGCCTTAGTAATACTATTTCTTCTCTTCTGCTTCTTCCTGCCACCCAACCAGCTCAGATAATGTCTTATTTTCATAGTCAAGACAAGCTGATATGCATAAAAATGTTACAGAACACCAGAACTGTTTTTCTTTGTGCCTTAAAAAAAAAAAACAAACAGTAATTTTAAGGTTAAACACAAAAGCATTATTAAAATGCTAAAAAACCCCAAAACAACGCAATTAAACTTAAAAGGGTATTTGCTGCAGTATTTTTTATATATATATATATATATGGAAATTACAACAATGCACCAAAGTTATCTGTGTACTGCAAAACAATTGAATCCGAGAAAATGGGGAAATAACTGTACTTGATGTTGTTACATTATTTATTTTACTTGGATGTGAAAGGCCCTTCCCTGATATTTATCTGTCTTGTGCATTAAGATTGCAGACTGCTTTGGGCAGGGATTTTCTGCCACTTTGCACCTAGAAAAATGTGATCCCATTCTTAGACAATCTGTAGGCACTGTTGAAATAAATGTGATCATTAAGGTCAAAATGTATGGTTTTGTAAAACTTGTTATTTTTTACTATTTTTATCCACACTTTAAGACCACAGTGGTTATATTATAGATAAGTTGAAAAATACAATGTTAAAGCAACCCTATCCTATCTTCATGAAACTTCAGTATTTTAATCTCCCCACATTACACAAATACATATCAAAACTTTCTTTCAAAGGCTAGACGCTACTTGAGAAAATAGTTCCACTGAATCAAACTATTATTAAATTGTAATCAATAAGGTGATTCTTTCCAAAGATATTAGATTAAATCTGAAATATTTCTGTATTTATTAAAATAACAAGCACATAGTGTTTTACACCTTTCAGAGCATGCAGTCTATAAATATAGGCTTTACTTACATTTTAGTTATAGATTTAGCTATACATAGGTTTTATATATATGGATTTAAGATATACATCTATGTAATTAGTGGATATGTTTAGATAAATAATTACAGGTGAGCCAGCCTTTTGAGAAAGGAAAATAATTGATTTTCAACCACAAAAAGGTGAGATTAAACTTCTTCCTTCCTGAATTTGTTCAAAGAATAAGTCACGCAAAAATACTTTTTGCATCTTTTAGTCTATAAAGCTATCTTAATTAGCCAAAAACTCTGAAGGATTTCAAATGAGTGAGGAAGGGGTACACTTTTATTCTAGAAAATATAAATTAGGCAACATGCAAGAAATATAATGATGCCCAATGAAAACAAAGTTAAATAACATTGAACCTTCCAACATTAAGAGTGCTGTACATACAACGAAGACCTTCCTTTACAGTTAAAACCTTCTTTTTCTAGATCCTTGAAGTTGCATACTAATAAGTATTAAACATGTAAAAAAAAAATTAATATACCCCTTTCTTGCAACTTGCATCAGCTGAGAGATAAATGAGAGGTAAATACTTTTTGTGCATGTTTATCTAACATCAAGACACTATAAATATAATTTTTTACATGATGTTGGCAATGCTATCTCACAGATAGTAAATGTACAATTTCCATCCAATTCAGATGCATTTTTTAAATATATACTGGAGATCAAATACATACATATTAAAATAATTCAACTGAATTCAAAATAACTATGTTGAGTAACAGGAAACACTACTAGGCAAACCTCCCGTATTTAAGAATAAATATTAAATTTATGATAGAAAATAAGATAAAATACTATTTGTCACTAATATCTCTGATTTAATGATCAAACAGTGACAATGAAGTAATGAAGCCTTTTTCCTTAATATGGATCCATAAACAGTTATGGCAAAAATTTCCCAAGGATCTAGACTAAAGAAGGTAGGTGTCTAATTCCCATTTTATTCTATGGGATTTCAGTGACTAAATTCTATCAAGATTTCTTTAGAAATCCTATCTTGATAGATTTTCAGGTTGAAATAGATTGTTATGACCATTCAAGTTTGGCATGCCTAACAGACTACAGAAACTCATTTAACAATTGCTGTATAGGAAGTTTAATAACTTCTGTTTGAAGTAAACCACTTTTTTTCGGAAGCACAACCAGCTATAGTATCTTTAAGATGGAAAGTCTGATAATCTCTTGCTAAATTAATCAAATGGTAAATTATGCTTTAATAGTCATTAAAAAAATTCAATGTATTAAAACTATAAAAGAAGGGGGAACCCTATAATGGGGAAAAACACCCTACACCTCCACAAATTGGGCTCTTGAATTATTACTTGCTACAGAAAGGTTCTAAGTTGACAATTAAAGATGTACTCAGGTAAATTTATTCCAAACTCTCTTCTTTTGACTTTTAAGAAATAGCAGTCATTAAAAATGCATTGCCTTTTTACAGCTTAAGCTGAAACAAATAGATAATTATCATATATATAATTTATTAAAACACATAAGTCAGCTTTCCTTTGGCCCATTTCACTTATTTAAATAATGACAACTGTAAATATTAATATGAGGTACAGTTCAGTAAGTACACTTGAAATGAGCTGGAAACTATCATTTAAGAAGAGGGAAAAAAATAGCTAAAAATAATTTTATTAGAAGCGCTTACTTTTAAAAGGAATTCCAGCCTGGTTCGCATCAGAACCTTTACTGGGATACAGAGATAAAATCCACTAAAGATACAGAGATAAAGTCCACTAAAATCAAACCAACTAAAATACAGCTAGGGTCATCATCTAGTGGGACGTATTAGTACGCACATAGGTTGGCCCAGGATACTTAAAAATGTTGGTGTTTTTCTTTCATGAAGGCCTGGAATTCCTGCTCCTCTACATAGTGACTACGCCACTTTCTGATAAACTGAGACACAAATGTGTGTCTCTGTATTACCAGCTCTCCTCTTCCCTAGTCCTCCCTCCAAGGCACCAATTGCAGGGATATAGGGAAACGTTAGCGTGAAGCCACTTAAGCAGAGAAGGAAACTGAAGTCTACAACTTTATCAGCAAGTGTTCAAGCTGTAAGTCTCATTACAACACGTTTGGAGGAAAACCCTCAATTATTGCTAAGAAATAAAGGTTCTGCAGAGTCTGAGCAGCTGGAGCTTCCCAGAAGCTTCTGTTCTCAGGCTGCAAGGAGCTGCAACTCAGATACTCCAATTTGAGGTGGCTCTGAATGGCGTATGTGATGGCACTGAACTGCACTGACAGGTACGTCAGATTCTTCAGGTATGCAGTAGAGAGCTTAGGTGTCTAAACCAGACTCTAAATTAAGTTCTGAAGGGCACCCCTAAAAATTAGGTGTTGCAGCACCTGTCTTTTAGATACTCATTATTTTTATCTCACCTGTTGAAGGTTGAAAATAATACTGCAGTTTTTGAAGAGGACAGTAGTCACATTAAGTCCTAACTTCCAAACTACAATAGAAACCCCACCAACAAACAGTACTCTTCAGTGCATATTCTAGCTCTGTGGTAAGTTTTTCAGGATAGACTGATACCACTCAGATGCCTTTTTCCAATGGCCATAAAATGTCCAAACCCTTTTTTCCTAGATATTCCATAGAGTAACAATGCTTCCCACACACTTATTTAGCATGAAAAACTGTAAGAGAAACTCAACATTCCAATTATTAAATCAAATTAAAAGTATATTAATTTCTTACAGTGATTGCATTGAAATATTTGACATTTGCTCCAAAGATTGATTAGTTTTTAATACCCTCTCATCTAACACTTCATTATAAATCAGCAGATAATGACAATTGCACATACACCACTTCAACAAAACAGCTTGCAGGATAGGTCTTACAGTTGCTACTAAATACAGAAAGTTAACTGCTGTAAATGTTAACATCAGGCACATCGATATTTCATGTACAGGAATCAGGACTATGGCCTGCATGGGTAAAACTGATTTTATTAATTGTTAAGTAGCTATTTTCACTTTTCAAGATACCCCGTTATCCTAAAGAACTATAGCAAAGGACCCAATTCTTCAAATGTCCATTATGCAGTATTTTCCTTTACTGGTTATCAAGCAAAACTTGAATTTCTTTAGAATTGTAAGCATTTACTCAGTGTTACACAGGGGAAAATAGTTATTTATTACACTTTATATCCATATGTAAAAGTGTAAATGACTGTGCAGAAGGGTAAGGCAATTAGAGAAACAGAGCTCCACAGAGTCACAAACCTGAAATAACTTTGACTCTATTTTTCAATAGTTAGGTCCTTATTGGTAATGTTTAGACCCATTAAGTCAATGACAACAGTGTACTTGCTTCGTGTACAACAGCCTCCACAGTTTTCTAACCCAGAGAAGCTGTGGCATTAGAGCTCTAATTTATCCCTGGGTAAAAAATATTTGTGTGCAGAAGTCCTGATTTATTATTGACTTAGATGGATTACCAAGCTCTGCTTCCTTCTTTAGCCTTGAACAAAGGCTAAAGTTCATGCCTTCATTGAGCAGCAGATGCACATGAAGTTTGACCTACTGGGAGAGGAACGTGAACATGAACTCTAACTTCAGCATGTTTTACAGTCAGAAACATATTTGACAAAGCCAGTTAAAAAAAAAAGGGATATTTTATACAAGAGAAAGTATCTAGTTCATCCCTTATTTTCACAAGATTTTACTGCCTTATTTTTCTAATTCATTTTTCTGTGTAAAAAGTTTCTAGCAGATCTTTGAAGAACATATCATATGTTTGCTTGAGAACAAAAAAAGAATAGTGCATCGTTATGAGCAATTCAGATTTCAAGTAAGCTAGATATAATGAAAGGCTGTTGCAAGATTAGCTCTTGCCATTCAACTCCGAAAAATGGCAACAGTCCCATCCATGTTGAAAACTAAAGGCAAGTAATTGAATAGCAGAATACAATAGTATAATTTTATACCAACATGTCAGATTTAAACTAAGCTAGAGATAATTAGAAACTGTTACAAGATTAGCACTTACCATTTAACATCAGAAGATTGTCAGTCCCTGGATGTGGATAACTCAAGCGACCTTAAAAGAACACAAAACCCAAAGAACAAAATAAAACATATGCAGAGATTTTAGCTATTACACTGGAAAAAATAATGAAAATCACTGCTTGGAATTTAAATATAAGCTATATTTCCAGTTTGCCTAAGGGAAGAAAAAAAGAGCTAATATTTAACTCCAAGCACATTAACCAACAATACCCTTGACCCAAGTTAAAGCTGACAAGAACAGACTTCTTAACCTTAATTCTCTGGTCATAAGATCTGCAATGTGCTTTGGGATCAGCTCCAATAGGATAAAGCCACTTTTTGTTTCATGACACCCAGAAATAGTGCTGACTGCTTTAGTCTTCTCTTTCATAGTGACTGTGAATAACTGTACTATGCACATTGCTTAACAGAGTGGCATTTCTACAGTTTAGTGTTTCTCTACTGAATCAGTTTAATACAAATCATGTTAATAGGAATTAAAGCATTAAAATTTTATTAGCCAATTTATGATTGTATCTTGCTGTACTACATATAGCCATTGTATGTCATATTTTTCAGTAAGTCTGGCCAAAGTAGAGGACTAGTTTATCTACAGAATTAACAAAATTAAAGAGTATGCTAGATAACATTTTCAGCATCTTCTATTGATTAAAACTTACATGAAAAACTCATATCCAGACATTAGAATTTTCAAATATTGAATGTTACTGCATTGGTGGAATGTTTAATAGATTAAGTGAATGGTTTAAAAATGCACAGCCTAAGTCTCTATTCACTACAAATTCTTTTTTAATAAAGTAGATGTTTTCTGTTTACAGGAAGCTGCAAACATACCAGTAGTGCACACTGACCTAGAGAGACATTTACAATAGCTGCTGTGTTTGGAAGAAGTGTGCTCCAATGTGCAAAAGGCTACATTTCCATCTATCTTGCTATTCAAACATACTTGCTTGCTTATAATTGGTAGGCATATATATAAAAAGTACTGTAAGATAAACATTTAAATCTTTTGGAGGAAACGAGAATGTTTATGAAGGCATACAAGAAGAATCCAGTCTGGAAGCAATGGGTGTTTAGAACTCACACAGGTTTAAAGGGGAATATATATGCGTGTGGCAAGATGTAAGTATTAGTAAGACACTGTCATACTCTAATAAGGCTCACTCTTTCTAGAAAGACATACAGAGAAAAAGCAAAACAAAAACACCACCACAACAAAACAAAGCCAAAGAAAAACAAATCAGCAATCCATATATTAAGGTTGTCTAACAATTCCTATCTTTTCTTCTTTCTCCTACTGTTGGTAAACACACGTAATTAGCAGGAAGACTGGAAATTTCTTACAATAGTAGTTCAGTGTCCCAGGGGACACCCTTAGGGTTAAATAAAAAAAATATGTAAGTAATGGGGTTTTAAGTTTTGCTTTTACCCTTTAGGAAACCAACATGATAATTTTCTACCATAAAATAGAAAAAAAAAACCAAACAAACCACATTATGAACTCTTACACTCAAAACTTCAAAATAGCAAGATTAAGATAGTTTAGGATATTTTATACAGCCTTATTACTTACAAGATATGTGCAAAAATATTTTTATACAGTCACGTACTATTTTTCTTCCACAGATTTCATTATTGTAACAGTGGATGGTATCAGAACACCTGCAGTTTAAGTAGGAACTATTTGCTTTGGAATGTCAAAGTGGGGAGAAGGAGAAGGGCAAGGGCAGCCTCCTGGAAAAGGACAGACATACCACCCAAAAGGACTCTGCTGTCTTCTGTAACATTGACAGAATTTTTGAGCAGGCTTAGGCCAGATACTAAACATAAATCTTTACAGAAGCCTCTGTCTTCATGTTCCTTATCTTCAAGATGTCCAGTTTTAATATAAGCCATTTTTTTTGTCATGCTGAACATTTGCAGCAAACCTAATTTTTCTTGGAAATATAAATATTTTGCCCTTCTAGCAAAGCATGCTGGTGTAATAGGAAAAGAATTAGAAACAAGGCATTCTTAAATTGCAATCTGGGAGCTGCCAGCCTGGTGTAGAACAAGTCACTTTGCTTTACTTTTTCATTTTTTGGTCTATAAAGGTAATATTCATTTGCCTAAGAGCAAGGATTTTACAAAATTATTTTATTGTTACCATTTACATAGGGTGCTACAGAAATACTTTGCAACAATATGTTTCTTGCTGTTTCTTGCAAATCAGAATGCTTTATCTATCTAGAATAACAATAGAAATTGTGAGGAATTCTCAGCTTGAACCTCCTCAAGTTGGTGGTGACAGCAAAGAAGAAAAAAAAATACCCTTTTCTTCTGCAATTACTACAGAAAAAGAAGTTAGTTTTAAGGAGAGAGAAACCCACCAGCATCAAGACCTGGAGTGGAAAACTATTTTAGACGATAGCAAATTCTGGGTTTACAACTCTATTTTTGCATTCTTGTGCCTTTTCTCACATCTAGCTTCACAAATAAGCTGCATCTGAATCACAAGTGCCAAACTGAAAACGTTAAACTATTAAAGCACTCCTCATTAAGTGGTGGGGGGAGGGGGCTGAGTGCACTGGGGAGCTGGACCCACTACACTGTGAATCACACAAATGCCAAGAAACCAAATCTTGCTGTGTTTGGGAGATAAATTTCCTAGCTCAGATAATGAGTGATTTGAGGGTTAGAAAGGAAAATGAGAAATGTCGTACTCAGTACACGTCCAGCTGTACTTTTGAGGTTTTTTTACATTTTAAAGTATTATTTCATTGAAATAATAATATAGCATTCTGGTGAACTTAACACTTGTGTTTTCTACCTTGTCCTGTACTTGGACTTATAACCTTAAAAGCTTTTTTAACATAAAAGGTATGATTGCTTTTTCAAAATACGACAGCTACTTGAGACGTTAGATTCTTATCCCTCGGATTAACCTGAAGCAAAATGCAGTATTTCTAGGGTGTCCACATGAATTTAGTGATATATATATATCATTTCAGAACACTTGTGTAGAACTTGGTGCAAGATCAGTCGTAAAGAACTCTGATTACACTATTTTTTTTAATGGATTAGTCTAGTTGGATGGGCATACATAATATTAAACCACACTTAAAATACCAGTATAAAAATACAGATGGGAGCACCATCTTATAACAATTTACTTCTATCACATTTTTCTTTCAGTCAGCTATTTTCACTGCATGTTGGTCAATGCTTTAAAAAAAAAAAAAAAGGTACAATTTTAAGAACAGCCCTCACCACAAATACTATCTAATCCCATCCTAGTTCAATGTCAGCAATCTGAACTCATATGAACCATTCAGTAGATAGTCTAGCAATTTCAGTGGCCTCTACCTGCTTAAAAAAATAATACATAAAGTGCTTTACTAGTCTAAAATCAACCACAAATTAGAGAATGTCTAATATTTAAGTAATAGACATTCCTGAGAAATTAAAAGCAATCACTTCACTGACTGTCTGAAGTATTTATCTCTGCAGCATCCAAAACAGTAACGTGCTCCTATCTGGAACAAACACAATGCCTAATATTACTGTACTGTATCATAAAATATCATGTTATGGACATTTTCACTGTGCAAAACCTGAACTTCACCACACTGCCATTAATTCTCATGTATTATGGCTAATTTTGAAATAGTATGGCTAAGAATAAGTAGCGATGTTTGATGTTTCTTACGTGACTAGAGTTCTATTAAATTTAGCCCCCTCTTCCATGTCTAAATGTGAATACTATTAATAAAACTGCCTGGTATGTATTTCTCACAATGTATTCTTCTAGAAGGACAGAAAAAATTAAAAAGCTTGCAAATAATTTTTCATGGGCCAATTTATCCACTAAATCCAGTTAAAAGTCTTGCTAATCCAAACCGTGAGGAAAGAGTAACAAACTTAGTTTTAGCTCCACTTCTGTAATCTCATGTTACTAATATGGGCAATGGAATTTTAGATTTTTTGGTAAACTTAGGAGCATACAGATGTAGTTGTGCTTATTTTTCATTTCAAGGCAAATTCATATCTACTTTTGGAAATACATAATTTTTATTACTATTTAACTGTTAAATTGGGATAGTTTTAAGTGTAATAATTGCTTTAAACATTGCTGACAATTTCACAAATTTGATATTCCATGTCTACTCTCCCCTCTTATTTTAAAGTTCTTAACTGGTTAATTGAAGACTAAGAATCACAAACTCCCTTCCCATCTTCCTTTTTTAAGGGATGTCCTGAGTAGAAGAGAAAAATTTTCCAAGTTGAGCTCTTCCCAAACTACTTTAACAGACCAGTGAATGGTGGAGGGTTGCAGCAGTTTCAGAAAGCTCAGTTTTTGAATCAGTGTAGTTAAGGCAACAGCACAAACCCATGTTTGGACAACACCTAGTTACAAAAAGCCTAGATATACACTTTGAAATGCTTGTGTAAGAATTATGTAAGTCCTAATGAGGCCAAATGTGCTGTCTCTGATAGTTGATCTATTTAGCCAAATCAGTCTATCAGTCAAATATATTCTTTTATCACAAAAAGTTCCTATGACAGAAAGAGGAAACAATCTGTATGTACAATTTCAAAGCATTTTATATGACTAAGAGCAAAGCTTTTCCTTCCATGCTTTTTTTGTTCAGCCTTAGAAACTATTTTCTGAGCCCAGTCTGAATTACTGTAGGAAGCAATTCTGTAACTTTAAACCTTCATAACACAAAATATAAAACAAATTTCTTTGAAAACAAAAGTTACCATACGCAAAGAAAGAAAATGTTCTCAACAGTGCTGCTGAGTCACCAATGCTTTTCTTTTTACTTCACTGAGTGTGTGCCAGCAGGTTGCTTTTAAAAGAAAGATATCCAACAGCTGAAAAGCTCAACTAAACCAATTTAAAGGGAAAATAAAACAAAGAAAGAGGGAAGACAGACTTCTAAGTGCATCAATTTAATTTTCCCCACAGATAAGCCATACCTAATTTTTTTCCATTATCTATTTTAGCCTAAATCTGGGCTACTATCCTGTTTCTAAGACATCTCATTTTCTACAACTTGACATGAAGAAGTATTGGTATTTTGGGAGGAAAAGGGGGAAAAAATAAAAGCAAGTACACAAGAGAGATGTCTGGAAATGAGTTATACCACCAATTCACAAGTATTTCAGGCTACCAATATTGTAATTCTCTCAGAATAGTCTTAAGGGCCGTTAGAAGAATAAAAAAGGTATTTAAGAGATGTAGATAAATAAAGTTTATATAAAGTTTTTAGTTATAAAGTTTTTTTTTTCATGTTCATGAAAGCAAAAGTGGTGAAATTTGACTTCTAAACCAGATCTTGAAATGCATAAATTAAAGCTGTGAGCTAGTACACACAGTGTCTGTTCTGTATTGTGTAAAATCTGAGACAATATGCTTAGTCATACTCCAGATACTGTAAGCAGCTAAATCTCAAACACGTGCTTAAAATTCCAGGGACTTTCATTTTACTGCTGTGGCCAGATATAAAAGATGCATTGTTTTAGTGTGCCTAGATTTACTTAAAAACTTGTCATAAAAACATTTTCTAGTCACTATATATTCTTTAGTTACAACAAAGTATTTTATACATTAATAAGAACAACAAATAAATAACAACAATATTCTTAATCTTACATTCTACAAGCAAATATGATGGGATTTTAAGCAAATGCCATATTTTCTGTGGTGAAAAGCCACAGATACTGACAGAAAATTAGTGTTTTGCGGTTTGCAGGAAAAAAAAAAATTAAAGTTGCTAGAAAATTACAAAAATGCTGACTAATGGTGACTAAACATAAGAGGGGTAGAGAGGACCTAGAAGGCTTCTCTAGGATGTGACCTCCTCCTCCCATTTTCGGGCAGTAAGGAACATTTCTTATGTGTAACTGCTAATAACATAGCTGTTTCAGCTGAAATAAGAACTTGCAAAGGGGAAAAGAAATATCTTAACCAATTTAAATAACAGCACACAATTATTCTACTTAAATTCATTTAATGTGTGCATTGTTCTCTGGCAAACAAAAACATGGATTTCTTTTGAGTTCTTCACTACCTACGGCTTTCATCTATTTAAGTTCAAACATAAAACTCAACATTGCAAGAGTACGATGGTGAAACTGTTAAAAAAATATATCTCTTAACTGTAGACTGAAACCATATACTCACATGCCTAGAAAGCACAGAATAACTATGGAAACTTTAATGAGCTTTTCTACTAAGTATGAATCCAATTCACTTTAAAATTTTAAAGCTTTACCTTGTCATAGTCTTGCTGAAAAATTATTATTGGAAATACATAATTTTCATTTATCGTAGCTTAATGAGCTATGAACAAATGAATAAAAATAAAAATGGGTCTTTTCTGTGATTTCTGTGCCTCTGAAAACTGTTCTACATTATAAAGCCGAAAGAAAAACAGTGAGATGGCAGGGAGAACAGAGCAAGCACTTCCACTTGTCATGTCAATGTGCATAGAAAAAAAAATGAGGAAACTGACTGGGCTTCAGGAATGTGAGAAGTGCCAATAACCATATATTACAATAGAAGATCTGCATTCTCTAATTTTATGCCTAACAGTAGTTTTACCTTTTAAATATCCTTCCTGATGGTAGATTTGGATTCAGATAACCAAAGAAATACTAGTCACCACCTGAGTGTGGCAAATAGAAACAAGAATACTTTGAAACAGGGATGATCTAACTAGTTACCTTGTCTTTGATGACACATGCAGGCTTTTAGTCCTCAGCAGTTACCACTGACCTAACTGTTAACAAGTTTTCAGCCCCTTTGTGTTACTTAGCAATGTTTTGTAAACATGATAGAAACTTAATTTAATAATGGACTTAAACAATAAAAATTGGTAAAACTGGAATCAATTCTCTGTAGGCACTAAGAAACAAGAAGTCAGATTTAAGAACATCTAAGAAAATTTCATTTCAGCTTCCACTCTAAAGAACAGGAAAATTCACTGGCTAACTAAATACTACCTACTTAGCAATGCTTTTTAGAGCTTTTTGCTTGGAAAAGAACCTAAAACATTTGGTTTGACATTGTAACTCTTACAATACTATTTCATGCTATCTGAATACTGCAGGTCTTTCAAATGATTACAGCTTTTAAGAGAACCATCAGCAAAGTCCAGGAATATGTCTTTCAAATTAGGAGAACACAGGCCTGTATGTATATATAAATATGTATATATAAAGCCTAAGAGCCTCTAAAAATGGAGAATGGATAGGAGTAAATAACTATATGAAAAGATTTGGGTTTTTTGTCCAATTGCTTCAATATTGAGATTTAGTTTCTACTAAGCAAGCCTGAAGTCTTGGATATTTTTAAAGTTAGTTTCTGTTAGTCTAATTATACCACCACAAATGAAGTAATATTTGATCAGGCCAAAAAAAAATGTCTTGGGCTCCCTGCCCCAAAAGTTCAAAACTAAACACCACCAAGGTATGGAAAAACAGAATTCAGAAGAGTGTGTCAATGTACACTGAACAGAGGAGTTAAAATAAAAGCCCATAAATATTAGCTATTTGCTTACTGCTGTGACCAAATGATTTGAACAGAGCCCATAAGGGTAAAAGGAACTAGCATTCTAAAGCCTAGTGTGTTTCTGGACTCCTTCAGAAGAAACAGAAACTGAACAATTAGATGCATTATTATCTGCCATGAGCTTTAAAAAAAAAAAATCAAACCAAAACAAAACCACCACAACAAAATAAAATAATTAATAATAATACCCCCCCAACTAAAAATTAAAACAAAAAACAATCAAACTAAAAATTAAAACAAAAAACCAACCACCTGAAATTATCAATGAACTTTTCAGCTTCCATTGCAAAGAAGGGGAAAATTGACCAGCTAACACTGGTAGTGGTTTGATTCCCTTCCTACCATCTTTTTGCAACCTCTAACAGAACAGTGTGTGTTCAGAAACTGAGGTAGAATTTCCTACATCAGACAAGTAAAATTCCAATAAAACTAACTATGAATTTCTTGAGGAAAAGGAGGGAGGGATGGAGGGAAGAAGAAGAAAGAAAAAAAATCTATGAAGTCACTTCAGTTTTATAAACAACTGTAAACCAGTATTTTCAATAAAATACAGCTTGAGTTGACCTTTCATGCAAGTTGAGAAAAAAATTTACTATTTTAATATCAACCTAGCATAAGTTAGCAATCAGTATTAATTCAAGCATGCAGAATAGATAACCTTTTTTCTTAATTTAACTTAACATACCTTTAAGTGGATCGTGCTCTGCTCTCATAATGTCAATAAGGGAGTTTTCCAAAGAGTGCATATTCAGACTGTCATACATTCTATTTCGATCCTAAAAGAGAATAAAATCCTTAGTATTGGAAAACAAATTCTGTATTTTTAATAGGAAACTTGATAGGAAGACAAAAATGCCTTCTAAAGGCTATACACTCAGACACCGTAGACAGACAATGATAGAAAAGCTTAAAATACCTGAATTAATTAACAGTAGGTTTAATAGCATCCAAATGTAAAATAAGAGATGTACTGTGAAGAACTTCTGTGTATGCAATTTGCTAGTTTCTGATTGCCCATTTCCTTCAGAACAACTGCTTGAATCAGTTCTAGTGATCCACAGCAGTTAAGCATTAAGCAGTTTAATGAAGGAGACTAATGTCTGTAAGAGCTCAATTTCATTTCATGCAGAAGTTAAATAGTGAGGTGGGGAACTAGAGGACAAGAAGGACAGTCACCTCATATGAAAGCAAGCACTTTCTTGCTGCTAGGCTAAGTATCTTGCAGGAGTCCGCAGACCCCTGCTGAGACTGCACTTGAGTGATTAATCTGAGACTCTCTGCATACAAAGACTTGAGTTATGAATGGTGAGCACTTGAATGGTTAATGGTTGGAAAATTAAAGCTAGACTATGAAAAGAAAGTGTCACAAAGCTTACTAATAGATAATCAGCCTTATAGAGAACGAGATTTTTGCACATGAAGATTAATAAGAGTTACCATGTCTTAAAAATACTTTCACTAAAAGTAAAAAAAAAGTTATTGTAATAATTTATAAATGTTTTCACTGATTTTATGCTCAATTAAGACATTTGCTTCCATGTTTTCTAATACATAGTGCTGGACTGTATTGCACTTAAAGGAATCCTGTAATGATGCCTTAATGTTACTGTTGTCTTCTCTCTGCTTGCACTGCAGTAATTCAACAGGATCGGGTGAAATACACCACGCACATCCTATGACCATTAAAATTCACTGAAGAGGCCACCATCCACTTAGAACATATATAATGGGGGCAGTAGGTATCTGACTCACACTCATGGTCTTTCCATGACAGGTCAGCATAACACAGAGTAATTTTGAACTACATTGATCAGCAGCAGGCATTCTTCATGTTGGGGGGGGGGGGGGGGGGGGGGGGGAAAAAGGAATGTTTTTTAAGAGGAGGTGGAGTTTCAAACAGGTTGTAGAAAAAAACAAGAGGTGAAGAGGCATTTATCT
>JANIJG010003018.1:404-25569 GCA_024611175.1 Megaceryle torquata | reverse complement strand
GGGCGAAGAAATGGGGACGAAATCTGCTGCGCACGGCGGGGTGTGGGGGTGTGTGAAAAAGCAAGCTTTGATACAGAGACTGTGACTTTCCAACAGCTTTGCAAAACAAGCCATGATGAAACGGAGATTCTACTTTAATCTTTCTTAGAAAGTTTATTCAACTTGATAGAACATGGTGATGAAGAGGGAGAAGCCTTTTTTTCATCTCTCTCTCCTTCAAACAACTACGAAGAGTAATGGCCTCCTGTTGGGTAAGCAATCTGCTATGTTCATTTGATCGGATCCTTGCTTTTCTTTTTGGAAGCCCTCAGATAATTTTAATGATAAAAATGTTAAATTTAAAAAGTAGGTTTCTCTTGACTCTTGCATGTCCCAGACTGACCCTTTGCAAGGTGATCTTAAACCTGGTTTGAGTGCCAAAAAGCAACCAGTACTATTTTAGTTTACAGCTGCCTTATTTTCAGACTGGCTGGCTTTCATTCAGTTCTTCAGCTGTCCTGAGAAGCACCAGAATGAAACAGAAGTGACTGATTTGCTTCCATGCCCTTGCAGATTTGTTTCCCAATAGCACAATGAAAAGAACCTCCTTATCATAGCAAAATTGCTTTCTACAGAAGGTGTGAGCAGTGACAAAGCTGGATCTGTTCCCTACTATCTCTGAGCATTCAGAAAGTATCTTATCAGGATTTTTAATTAAGTCTTAAATTCAGCTGAAGTCAGTACTTGGTAAGTAGAAAGTGCTTTTGCAAAAACCAATGCTGAATAAACAGAAAACATTATTTGCTACCTCTCTAGCTGATAGGGGAAATGAACTAGTATTGGTAAAAACTGGACTGAACTGTGTGACACTTTAACTTTGTTATGGGCTCATTAAATAAGACTTTCTTAATTATTTTTTGGTCATTGCTATATACACATATATTGAGTTAACACGTCTGGCAAATGGTCATTATTGTAAACTTAACCTGGCTCTGGAGAACAGAAACCTGCAAGAAAGAGATCCATCATGGTTAAATCCTAAAACTGGATCACTTGGTTGTGAATCTTTTAGAGGAATGGAAATGTAAAGCATAGAATGTGCATTTGTGATTCATCTGTAAACTGTTTCATTGGCTGACAGGGTGTAATGATTGTAACTTCACTCTTGCATCATGCTGTTTTGCAAATTCTGTGTATTCAAAGTGAAAGGTCTTGCGCTGCTGGAAACAGAAGAAATAAACTTTTCCCATTCTCTTTACAACTTAGGAAGTTCATGTGTATATAGCTAAAAAAGGTTTATTTCTTTGAATCGTGTTACTTAATTCCTGGCGGTGAAAACATCCAGTAGGCATGCACTGTACAATATAAAAAAGTTGTCAATTCACTAAAGTAAAGCAGGAATTAAATACCAGAATTGTATTCTGCTATTTCACTATCCACATCACACTACCCACTTGTGAGCTTGGCTAATGTCTGCATAATCAGTGCTTGAAACTTTTAACATCTACTCCAATTCACGCTGATGAACTACATATTATAAAGCAACATTATCTGAAATTTAACTATCTCAAAAGAAGTAAATAAATCTTTGGGTACAAGGTTTTTACTTTAAACTTTTGTGCAATGAGGCTTTATAATGCTGAAACACTACTTTGTGCTCCCCAAATACAGACATCTTATCTTTAACAAGCACAGTTATGACCTATGCAACTATGAAACTTTCTTTTCAAAGCAGAACTTAAAAGTATTTCAGTAATGTAGGCCACATCAGCAAAGATTTTTCTAGAAAGTTCTGTGGTAGAAAAAGAAAATATCCACATTGGTTTGAAAGGGGACAGTTCTACAATAGCATGCTATGCTCTACTTAATCAGAAAACTTCCACTGTGGTTTTCCTCACTCTTCAGGACAAGCATGGAAAGTACTACCACTGAGAATGACTGTTTTAGATAGTTTTCCATGCACGTAGAAAGAGTCCTAATTCTTGGGCCTATCTTTAGTTTCATTATTTCAACACAGCTGATAAGCAGTTATCTTCTAAAACAACCTGGAACTACTTCTAAATTAATAGTTGCAGTTGTTAGGATAATCAGCAGTACAAAGGCATTGATACATAGGTGTATATATTAATACAAGTTTTGCATCATCCTGACTCCAAAAGCCCCTTTGCCAAGGCTGAACTTCTGTAAAATATTCTGCACTTCCCTCACCTCTGTGGCTCAGTCTTGTGCCAAGAAATGAGCGAACTCTTGCTGCATCAGGAGGTCCGTATCTCAGTGGAACGTCACAACATAATGCTGCTGCTTTTTTCACCCATAGCCAATAGTTAACTTCTCCTAAGTACTAAAAAAATTATCTCAGTAGCTTTTTATTTCCTTTTAACTGTATCAATATTTGAATCCTGCTTGACCTACCTTTTCAATACCAGAATCAGAACTGCATTCATACACACCAGAACTGAAAACATGGTTTTGGTATAACTAACTACAGACTCAGACCTATATAGCTAAGTGACAGATTATCACATCAACTTAAAAGCTAAGACTAAGAAAGTTTACAGAAAATTCTGAATTTTTACAAATTTACACCGTCTAGGAGAAGCACAAAACATCCCACCCATGGCATACAGTGAGATTTAGAAGGACTTTTTGACAATGTCATGCAACACATCTACAGAATGCGCATTTCAGAAGCCCTCCCCCATACATCCAAATGTGGAACAAATGGAAGAATGGCAGCTTTCTCTGAAGAGCAAGTTTCAACATTCAGTTGTTGGACAAACCATTTTTCTTGGCACAACCTACTTAGGTCTTCTAAATATATCCATGAAATTTATGCAAAGATTATCCTGTTTGAGCATTTTCAGAAACTCAGTGCAATCCTACCTCAAAGCTAATATTATTGTCATTTACACATAAACCAAATACAAGGACAGAAACTATTAAGCAGTGAATACCATTTTGCTAATCTTTAACCACAAACACTAAAAATAATCTTCATAGTTAAGAAATTGGACAACTTTGAATTTTACTTTAAACTACTGATCTACAGGACTACTTGAAGTAAAAAATAGACTTCTAATATGCATATTAAATTTAGTAAATACAAGTATCTTTAAAGTGTTTCTTTACATATCCCTTCATACTCTAAAGAAATGTAGCACCATCTGATAGGGTCTGGAAACAAAAGTCATAGAGCTTCAAGTCAGTATTGTTTTAGCTGGCTGCAAAAAAGACTGTAGCTTTGGTCTTGCTGAATTTACCTAATTTTTTAAAAGCTCGATTAAAGAAATCTTTAAAAAATAATTTCGCAAATGAAAATGTTAACAAGTTCCATTTTTTCACCTCAAAACTGACCTGAATGAAAATGTGTTCTAAGACTAAGAAGTGACAGCTGATTTAATAAGTCATAGACTTAAATAAATAGAGTATTCAGTGTTAGCAATAATAACCTAACAATTAAGTACATTGTATATTCTAAAATATTTTCTAGCATCTAAACCTCAAGTCATTCTAATTTTAATGAAGATAATAATCATAATGAAGATATAATCATAAGCCCATTGCTGAAACCACAGCTAGTGTAAATGAGAAACGTAACACGACAGCTACAATTTTAGCTATGTAAGAAAGCAAGGATGAAGGCTTAGACACATGAAATTGCTTGGTTACTCTCCATGGTGTCATTAATGGTAAAGATGAACTATAATATCTGGTAGACATCTGTGAACAGTTAGTCTGACAACAAAACCATTTTCAAGTTAAAATGACACAATCAGCTATGTAATCTAGCTAAATTGAGCCTAAAATGTACCAAGAACGGGTCACACACACACCTACTCAACTGCATAAGCATTTAAAAACAAACAAAATCCCAACAGCATGTACTATATCCATACTGGAGTACTTCAGCTCAAGAATATACATTTTCAAACCAAACACATTATTGAGATGATTAAAGGCTTTGCAAGATTGATTTATAAGGCAAATTGAGAAGTCCTGTATGTTAAAACAAAACAACCAAACAAAAAATACCAAAGAAAAAAAAAATAAAACCAAACAAACAAAAACCACTAAAGGAACATGGTTGTTCATGGCTTCAGTAGGCAGATTCTTCACTGGATTAAAAATTGGCTGTATGACCAGACCCAAAGGGTGGTGGTGAATGGAGTCCAATCCAGTTTGCGGCCAGTCATAAGTGGCATTCCCCAGGGCTTAGTACTGGGGCCTGTTCTGTTTAATACCCTTATCAATGATCTGGGTGAGAGGATGGAGGGCACCCTCAGTAAGTTTGTGGGTAACACAAGTTAGGCAGGAGTTTTGATCTGCTTGAAGGTAGGAAGGCTTTACAGAGGGATCCAGGCTGGCTGGATCAATGGGCCAAGGCCTTTGGGATGAGGTTAACAAGTCCAAGAGCTGAGTCCTACACTTGGGTTGCAACAACCCCATGCAATGCTACAGGACTGAGGAAGAGTGGCTGGAACTGCCCAGTGGAAAAGGACCTGGGGTGTTGTTCGACAGACAGTATTTAAAGGATGTACAGATGCGGTGCTGAGGGACATGGCCTAGGGGTAGATTTGGCAGTACTGGGTTAATGACTGGACTGAATGTCATTTAAAAGTTTCTTCCAACCAGAACGATTCTATGCTTCTATAATTTGAAGGGGAAGTTGTTCAAATCTCAACTACTTTTTGGGTTTTGTTTTTTTTGTTTTTTTTAATCATCTTCATACCACTCATCTAGAAGTACCTACACAATCTTGAGTATTTGCAAGCAAATACATCAGACCACAAAATAAATGTAGTTTTGGATAGATCTTCGGTAGAAACATATTCATTCTACCTTGGAGAAGAACTGTGCTTTGGCAGACAGAAGGAGGTGAGATACGCTACTTACGCATACATCATTGCTACTCTGTAAGAGCTGCTAAATATTTAGTTGAATTTTTCTAACTCTGATTTTGACTTGCATTAATAGCATGAGCTGTATTAACTGAAGCAAATTTTAACAGTAAGAAATAGTTCTTAGTTCATGCAGTCACAAAAACATTTGTGTGGCAAGCCCCACAAAATTTCTTACTGATTCCTTTGAATCATTCATCTGAGCGTCTCCAAATACTATTTATTCAAAGGTCTTTGTCCTGAATTTGAAAGTATGGCAGTAGCCCATTTTTGTCCAGTTAGAGATATCTCCAGTCTCCAGACACAAATATCTGGTTTTGTGTTATTTAATCAGCCCCAGGTAATCAATCTATGATTGATCTAATCAATCAATACTTTAAAAATCCTGAAGACCCTGCTCTGTAGCAGGTCTTGCCTTAGTGAAAACATACTGGTCCAGCCTGTCTTATAAATCAATGTTTGGACAACTACATTAGTCTGAAGACTAAGACAATTTAGCAGCTAGATACTACCAACGCCTTCAAGTTTAAGCTGCCAAACTCTCAGCACTTCCAGGCCACCTATTTAGGAGTCTAAATATGGCATTAAATAAGGCCTCTAACTTGAGCAACTTGCTCTTCATCTAATACTGACCCAGGATGCATATCATCTAGATTACCCATTTAACATGTACTGCAACAGTCATACTGAGAATCTGAAACCCACCGAACAGAAGTCATCATAAGACAGAAACAACATGACAGCATTTTAAATTAAATATGGAAAACTAACACTTGTTGTGACTCCAAATCTTAAAACTCATTTTGCTTTGCAAATATTGTGGTTTCTTTGAAAATTTGTATTTTTTTTAAAAAAAGGTAGAAAAAGTCTGCATTTATGACAGATGGTGCTTCACCATACAACCCCCTGGCTGGAGAGCTATATTCAAACATAGAATAATAAAGCTCAGCATTTAGGACCACAAGCATTGCATGTACTGTTCATTTGAACAAAAAGGAAGGACAAATCAAGGTGAAAAACACCTGGACATGCAGTGTATTTCCTTAACTCAAAAGGGACAAAGAAACAAATTCATATTAATAGAATGAAGTGTTTTTACTAGAGTGAAAATAGTTAAATACTAAAGTGTCTAACACTGAAATATATTAAACTGCTATGCTATGTTTTAGTAAGCTTATTTGCAAGATATTAGGAAACATTAAGCTTGCAGTCAAAATAGGGCTAGAAGACACTGCAATCTGTAAAACTTCTTAGAAATGGTTATTTTTTTTTCTCATCCAAGGAATATAAGAAAAAAAAGATTATACAAAAGACCGATTTCTGTGCTTTTGTTTAAGCCATGGTAATACAAAGCTTTTTGTTTCTTTTTGAAAAATACTTAGTATGTGGAGTTAAAAATTTATTTTCAGCTTTGTAGCCTGTATTCTTTTTTTTATTGTTGCTTATTATTTTAGATCAGGGAATAAGAAAGAATATTCGTGTTGTCTAACTTCTTGACATGCAACCTAAGTGCCTAAGCTGGAATCCCAGGGGCTGTATAAGGTCAGCAGTTCCAGGTATGTTCTTCTAGAGAATTAGATTATCTAAGTAAGGAGCCTAGATTCTCTCTAAGGAGAGATACACAGGCTCCTCAATTAAATGCTTAAGTTAGATGGTGTGGATACATGATGAGATTTCTAATTGTTCCTTAATGATTCCGGTAGAAGGCAAGAATCCCTTCCCTATAAGAAGTACCTATAATGCTGCAGTGTGGCAGAACTTAAACTTGCAGACATAATTTTGTCTATGAAAGAAATGTAATTGCTGTAGTTTGTGTTATCTTAAAAACTTGAGGGACAAAAAAAAAAAGCTTCTTACAGTGAGCCACAAAAGAAAAACTTAAACATTAGCAAATTAAGGTAATAATCAAATCAGTGTTGCCATAATGTTTGGCTTTGATTTAAAAACAAAACAAAAACTCTTGAACTTTGGAAAATTCCCCAAGAAATGTCCTTTATAACTACTGTAAGCAAAAGCAGCTTTGCTGTAACTAATGTAGCTACTGTGAATTCAACTTTACATAGGTTATGTTTCAGTTTTAACTATAAAGTATAGAAAATCTGCTTTCATCCCTTTAAGTGATGCACATAATTACTTATTCAGTTATCAGTAATGACATTCACTGTCACTGGTATATTAGTTTTATGCCAAAAAACCCGTGATTTTCATCAGAATTGGTGTCGTTCTCTGCTGGGAACCATCCACCAATGCAAACACCAAAGAATAACAAAGTTTCATGGAAGGGAAAAGCTTTGAATTTGTATGTGATTCCTCTGTAATATATCTTGTTAGCATCAGGTGCATGTTTTACAGATACTGGATGGGCAGCTGACACTCCTCAATGCCATTCAGACTTCGCAAAAATACACAGCATTTTAGAAAAATAGCAGCAGAGCATTAATAATCTACAGAAAGTTAGGCAGTGAAGACACTGGCTCTTCTAAGCTGTTTTCTTTTGCTAAGCTTCAGCTAGATGAAGTTCAGAGGGGAGGTGCTTTGTCCCCTGCCATACTAAATAATTACTGCAGTTTAGACAGAGACATGTGATCATGTGGAAAAGTATTCTGCAAAACTGTGAGTGTTGTCAACACATTCGCCAAGATGTGTTCCCTCTGTGGAAGCTTGGAAGAACTAAGTAACTTTTATGTACACATAAATGCTTTTGCAGTGAACTTTTCAAATGGCGCAATTTAATTACTGCTATTTTTTAGTATCTTCTGAAATTGCTACTGTATCTTTAAGAATCCTCAATCTAAATACCTCAGCCTTTTATGGAAGGAGACAAGCACAGTACAAATTAGCAAGATGGGTGTTTGACAGCATCGCAATTGCCAACGCAAGTCCTGATGAAAGAAGCACAAGCTCCAAGCTCTATTTAACTTCATTATGACTTGCAAAATATAACAGTCATCACAAGGAATTAACCATAACGTGTAATAACTGCAAAATAAGAACACTGTTTCAGCATAGCCAAGTAATCTATGGAAACATCTAGTCTTTCCACAATAGCAGTAGATAACACAGCAACCCTTCAAAGAGGATTAGTTTGACTGTGTTCTGCAACTATGGCTTTATACATGTAAGGGAAATTTAAGATAGATCATTCTACAGTATAAGTATAGCCAAACAGATCTATTTAATTGGCGGCTCTGGCACTCACAATTAACTGCGCTCACCTTCTCAATTTGACACAGTCTCTTCAAAAAACCCCAACAATCCCAAAATGGAAACATTAATGTGATTTATTATAAAGTTAAATTGCAAGGGTTTTTTTTTCCTACGATAAAACAATTTATGGTTTGAACACACAACTATTTTGTTTAGACATAAAATGAATTAGTTGGCTATATTAGTTGACCATATTAGTTGACCACACAGAAGCTTCTAAAAGTTCGAAGTAATAGCCATGCTGACTTGTAAGGTATATTGAATGAGGAAATATATTCACAACTTGTGCTTAGCTGTATATGAATTCCAATGCATACGTCACTGCAGTTTCAACACATGATGGCATTAATATTTTTTAACCTTGTTCCTTGGACTAACGCCTTCAGGAAGCATTTCAGTGTTTGCTTTCAACTATTCTTGGAGTCCTCCACTGCAAAGCATTACCTGTCTGTAATCTATTTTCCGTAACGGATCAGGTTGAATACATAAAGAATGGCACTTTTCTCCATCTTTCCACCTCCACAAAAATAATTCAAATGAGATATTCCACCTAGCAAGGCTACTTAACAGAAGAGTCTTCACAGTACAGGCAAATACTCTCAAGTTTTCAGATCCAATGCATATACTTGGAGCAGAATTTAGGTATGTTCAGAAGTGACCATTATCCTCAAGAATACTGCAAGTATCACAGCTCACCTGGATAGACGGGATATGGCCTCTTGTGCCAAACAGAACTCCACCGGCAAAATGGTAAGAAACAACAGGAACTCCAGTGGGAAATCTGGTCCCAGGGATCACCCTTTTGCCACTATTACAGCAAGCTAAGCCTTATGTAGCTAACTGATGCAAATACAGCTGTACAAACTCAAATGTGGTCACAATGATGACAAATGAAACTCTAGGTTACTTTGTGTGAAAGCAAATTAAAAACAACTACAATAGCCTTATTGTGGAGATAAAGAAACACTATTTTCTCTGCAAATTAAATTTTTTTGCTTTTGCTAGAATATAGTAGCTCAGTGAAGGATAAAAACTGAAGCTGACACAGGCATAATGAAAATTAAAGAATGTACAGAATAATTAAATTTCTATTTTAAAATGCATAATTTTTTTAAAAAAGTTGCCCAAGTTGTTTGGTGTTGGGGGGTGTTTTTTTTTTTTTTTTGGTTGGTTTTTTTTTTTTGTTGTTGTTTTTGTGGGTTTTTTTGTAAAAAAATAAGCACGTAAAAAATATACATTTTTAGAACTGCAACTAAAACTGGGATCCAAAATAATAAAGGTCTCCACTAACAAGAAGTATTATGATGAAATAAATAGGCAGGAATAGGAAAAAATAACAGGTAACTGAAGCTGGAGTTAAGTGACTTACCTAAAGTCACATAAGATGTCACTGGCAAAATTCAGAAGGTGAATCCAGATCTTTATTTCTAAAATATATCTTCCTGCTTAACACTTCTAAATCACAGGGCTTCCAGTCAAAACATGAAAGTTTCAGGAATATGGAGGAAAAAAATTCTCTCACTGACATGCAAATGTCAGCCCAGAATACCAGAAAAAAAGATGGACTCGACAAGATGTTCAGAGCCAACTAAAAAGTAAGAAAACTTATGTACAAGTGAACAACCCCCCCTGATTTTTAAAGGGATTTATAAGAATATAAGCATACCATAGGCAGAAAATACTTGCTGGATTAAACATATTTTGCTCTATTGCTGCATCAATAGATGTCCAGTTTCTATCTTTCTTCACAGTCAATATTCTCAGTTAACTATAAGAATCATATATTGCTGAACACACTGAAAACTTTGGGGTTAGTTGCAATTTAAGACTAAAAATAATAAAGAAATATACAATTTTCAAACCAAGTATCAGGGCTGCAACTGCTATTTAATTCTCCTTTAAAACGAAGGATGCCAAAATGCTATACAAGACTATGAACACTTGGTACATAGCATCCTTACCTGCAACGGAAGGAGAGTATTACTGTTGTTGTCAGTTCGGAAAACATTATCTTCAATCCACGATTTTGGTGTCAGTGATGGAGTGGAGCGAGTAAATTTAGGAGGAGCTATGACATTACCAGAAAAGGGCTTCTTCAAAGGAGAGATCTGGTTCATAGTTCCTGGAATTCCCATGTTTCCAGTTCTACGATGGTCTCTGCCATGCATTCCTCCCCAGGATATATTTCCTGTGCTCCAGCCGCTACTCTGATTGCTCCAGGGTGACTGCTTCAGAAGAGGCTAAAAAGAAAGATTCATGCATATTATTTTGAAAATGCCTGAAGTGATTTTCTAATTAAAACAAACAAACAAACAAACAAACAAAAAACACCAAAAAACAAACCCACCAACAGGTAATCAATGCATAAAGATTTATATAAACCACTCTTTCTCAATAATATGTAAATTAATAAGGCAAGGAAGAAAGCACAGCATCATTACAAAAATAACGCCCCCTCCCCCATTCACACCCCAAAAACCCTGCAGTACTTGAGCAAGCAGTTTAGATTATCATTTTAGCAATTGTATTCTTTAAAGCCATGCAACAGAACAACTCCAAGGTGTAAAACCACATTACAAAAAAGCCTGACACCATTTTATCACACATTAGCATTATATAGTGAGATGCCTGCAAAATTAACACAAGAATTTCAAAGAGGTAAATTTTTAAATTTCTTATTAAAACAATATTATACTGCTAATAGTAATGATTTCTACTTAGTGAGTAGTAGTATTTCACTATAGTCAGTAGAAATTTATAAAGTAAAATTCAGATGGCAGACTGATTCCTCCCCCCCCCTCAGTATTTTGGGTATCTTTGTCTCAGTATTCCCATATAAGAGCAAAAACAAGAGCACTGATTATTGTACAATCTGTTTGGAGGAGTTATCTTAGCATTACCCCATTAAAATGCATTATTCTGAAGCTATTGGTCAAGTATTTCTGAAGTAATGAATGGGATTATCTATGGAATTCTGCGGAGTGGAACCTGGCGGGGGGAGAAGGGGCTGTTGAGGAACTTTTTTTTTTTCCTTCCCCTTTTAGGCATGGTATAAAGTGTTTATCTAACAAGTGCACTCTATTTTTCAATATGAAAATGTAAGCAGCCTTTAGAAAGCAGATTTTACAGGATTATAAATTTTTATTCCTAAACCACAACTTGTGCTAAAATGTGACCTATAGTGGTTGTCATACTACCATGAGGTGGACCCACTGAGCCTGAGTGACAGTGAAGAATAGTATTTGTCTAAATAGTGTTCTCAAATCATCCCGTTCTTGGAAAGGTTTTTTCTCAAACATATAAATAGTGTGTGTGTGTGTGTGTGTGTGCAGATATTCTGAATTCAGTTCTCTGTGAAGTAAGCTTAGCTGCAAGCAACCCTCTTCTTGTAATTCTAACAACTTAAAAAAATAAAAAGCATGTCAATACATTATATAGAAGATAAAACAGAACTTTAAGTCAGAAAAAAAGTAACTACCTCTTCCCAGAAAACAAATAAAAAAACCAAACCACTAAAGTAATTTTTGGTCAAGTAATCAGGAAAACATCCTATTCTATATAATTATAGATAATTGTGTTGTAAGTCTTGAATACTTTGGTTGAACTTTTGGGAGAGGCAGGCACTCTGTTGGGAAACAAACCTAAGGAGATAATGCCAAATGTTCACAAGCCTCTAATATTGCTAGCTATGCTGTCATGGCACTGTTTAAGTTTACTTACAACTCATAACTGGGTGAAAATTCCTGTACAACTCACTGTTAGAGAATTGCTTTGGAATTTGTTTGAAGAGGGTTATTATAGATGTTAAGAACAACCGGCTCCTAATCATGATGCATCTGACAGGGACACTTAATGTGAGATTCCAGTTCTGATAAAAATGCTTCACAAATCCAGCTCTACCGATTAAAATTGACAGGATTTAATACTACAATGAAAGAAAAATTAAGATGAGGCCTATATAACTTCAGCCTTTCATAAGCAAGCAGATGATTGAGCAAGAATTGTCTATAATGCATGAGCAGGTAATATTAACACGGTAACATTAACGCAGATCTGCTTTCCTCTTATTTTTTTAGAATGAATATTTTGTTCCACGAGGAAAAATAAACTTTCATTTTAAAACGGGCTCCTTATGTCGCTTCATTAAACCGGCAGCAGAAGTAAGGCAACCTCAAACACAGCCACTGTCTTTGCATAGAAATTAATTTCGGGCAAAAGCCCTGAAAAGGCAACAACGTTGACAGCTTGCCCCTCTGAATCTACTTTCGGTGTCCTGTGCCCATCCAACCAAGCACACACACGGGCTGCGAGGCCAATTCTGAGGCTGGGGAAGGGGCTTCCCGGGGAAGGAGGCACCTGCGGCGCCGGCCGGAGCTGTCAGGCTCATTGTTCGGGGGACACTAGGCTCGCTACGGGCGGCTGCGGGGGGGAACAAGGGGCATATTTTCACGATGAAACTCACTCTTGGCAAGAAAAGAAGCGTTTACCCTCTTTTCTAAGAGAAAACCACCTCCTCTCATCCCGAAAAGGAACGACGTTCCAGGGTAGCCAACGGCGCACCGAGGAAGGCCGGTCACAGTCCAGGAGACGCGGCAGAAGCGGCCGCCCCGCCACCTGCCACCCAGAACGGGCGGAGAGCAGCGGCCGGGCGCGGGGCGGGCCGCTGCTAACAGCCTCCCGGCTCGAACCCTACGGCCGTTTCCAGCCCGGCTCCGCACTGGGCGAGGGGCGCAGGTGCCCTCCCGCCAACCACCGGCGGCCCTCAACCCGCCAAATGCGACGGGGCGACAGCGGCCGGGCCGGGCCCCGCCCTGCCTCCGCGGTCTCGCCGGGCTGTCACCGCCGCGCAGCCTCGCCCGGCGGCGGCAGCGGGGAGACAGAAAGCTCCCGGCTCCTGCCACTTAGCGAAGCGAAGTCCCTCCGCCTTCTCACGTTCCTGTGTCCTCTTCCCGTTCCCCTCTCTGCCTCGGGGCTCTCCCTCGGCCAGGACTCCCCCTTTCCATCCCGGGCTCCCCTCCGGAGCCGGCTCACCCGGCTCCCTGCCGCCCCGCCGCGGCTGCCCGGCCCTCCCGCCGACGCCCGGTACCTGGTGGTGGTTGTAGGAGTTTCTCTGCTGCAGGAAGGCGGCGGCGGCGGCCGCCGCCTGGTGTTGGTGCTGGAGCTGGGGGCTCACAGGGGATCTCCGGTTCTGCTGTTGCTGTTGCTGCTGCTGCTGAGGTAAATTCATCTGCGGCGGCGGCGGGGGAGCGGCGGCCGAGAAGGGGCTGCTGAAGGGCCCGGCGCAGGGGTTGTGAGGAGACACCGGCGAGAAGCTCTGGAAGAAAGCGGGGTTGATCGATGACGGGATCCCCGGGTAGAAGCTAGTCTCGGATTCCGGGCTCGGGGGCGGCATCGCGCTGATCTGCCCGCCGCCGCCGCTGGAGACCGGAGGCTGCTGCGTCTGCTGCGGAGGCGGCGACGAGGTCTGCACCGACCAGGGGGTGCCGAAGCCGGGCAGCGGCGGAGGAGGAGGGGAAGCCGCCGAGGAGGAGCCGCCCCCGCTCTGGTGATGGGGGCTGGGGATCTCCGGGCTCTGCAGGCTGCTGAAGCCAGAGCCTAGCCCGCCGGGCAGGAGGTTCCCGGGGCTGCCCAGCAAGTGGCTGTTCGGGGGGGACTCCATGGGGGGCAGCTTGGCTCTCGCCTGCAGAAGAGGAGGAGAGGGAGGCGGATTCACGCAGGAGGCGGCGGCCACCCCCACATTGGGGTCCGCGGACACCGATCCCCCCGGGCAGGAAGGGGCGAGCCGCTCTGAACCTCCCCTGTCCGCGCCGCCCTTGTGTTCGGCGGGGCTGAGAGGCCGGTGGTGCGGGTAGTCCCCCGTCCGCGGCGGCTCCGGGGGGTGAGCGCTGAGGAGCTGAAGCTGCTGCTGTTGCCTGTGCTCCTGCTGCTGGTACTTGTCAGTGGGGTGGCTGAACTGCTGCTGCTGCTGAGGGGGGTGGTGATGATAGTCTGGGGGGTGGTGGTTATTCAGGGGGTGGCTGCTGCCGAGCTGGGCTGGGCTGCTGAGCTGCTGCTTAAACTCTTTCCTCTTCTGGCTCAGCTGAGGAGGCGGCGGCTGTTGCTGCTGCAGTTGCTGCTTGTTTAAATCCTGGTGGGGGCTGAGACTGGGTTTAAAGTCAGAGGAGGGGTGGCCGAGAGGGGGGTGTCCTGATGCGGGGTTGCTGCCCAACCTCTCGCTGCCTGGCTGCTGCTGTGTCACCCCCAGGAGCAGCTCATCCTGCATGTTTTGATGATGCGCAGCAGCAGCAGCGGCCGAGGGGAACAGAGAAGGCGGCCGCGACCCACTGGACCTACCGCCGCTGCCGGAGGAACCGGTTACAGCGGGTGTGAAGGGACAGGAGGAGGAGGAACGAGAAGCGACTGCGGCCACTGCCAAGGAGGGGAAAGACCCAGCCGACCCAGCGCCTCCTACACCCGACAGTGGGCTGGGGCTGGAGGTCGCCGTCTGCGGGAGCCCGAGGCTGTGGTCGCCTATGCAATTGTGGGGGGGGGGGGGAAAGAGGGGGAAGCTCCCCTGACACTGGCCTAGCGTAGGGGTGAACTCCCCACCCAGGAGTCTGAAGAGACAAAGATAATGAATAATCTTCGGAGGGGTTTAAACACCGCCTATCGCAAACCACTATATAACCAAAAATATTACCCACTTTTTAAAATAAAGCTCTCTTCCTTGACATAATCCCCACTATACTGCTTTAAAAAAACCAGAACCTTTTCATAATAAATAATGCTATTTTTATCGGGACTTCTTATTATTATATTTTCCCCTAATCTATCAGGACTCCCCCGCCTACAGTCGCACCCACAGTAATCCCCTAGATCACAAATACCCCCGGACAGGTCAATCCCCCCCAGCAGTCCCTCTGCTCTTGGTAACTCCTCCGATCGACCCCCCCAGCCCCTACACCGTAACGCAGGGGCAAAGCGGGGCGTTTCCAGGCTTGGCACCGGCGGGGAAGGAGAGAGGCACGCCGGCACCCCCACACGTCAGACGACCCCGATTTCCGCGGCGGGTCCCTAATCTGCCCCCACCCCCCCACTGCCGGCTCAGAGCCGGCTGCAACGCCCTTATAAAGGCCGGAACTTGCGCCATAGCTACGTCATAGCCCCCACCTACTTGCCTGCCCTGCCGACCTTGGTAATGAGCCGGCAGATCCGCCCCCTCATGAATAATGCATCGTCGGAGGCCCCCTGTGCCCGTTCCGGGGCTGTTCGCGCTGACCAACGCCCGCGCGCAAAGAGCC
Source organism: Megaceryle torquata (assembly GCA_024611175.1). Taxonomy (NCBI): domain Eukaryota; kingdom Metazoa; phylum Chordata; class Aves; order Coraciiformes; family Cerylidae; genus Megaceryle; species Megaceryle torquata. Next base: position 10,205 of record JANIJG010003018.1, on the reverse strand, counting down.
GACTGGCCGGTTGGGCTCTACCACTTAAGCAGGGGGGAGGTGACAGCCTCTCAGTAACGAACCGAAGATCTGATAGCCTTTGGGGTGGGGAAGACACACACTGGGCTTCGGCGACGTATCTACCTGCAAGCGGGAAACCCCTGACAGAAAATTAATTTATTTCTTTTTTACGGCAGCGGGTACGATCGGCTTTTATGTCCTCAGGCAGGGAGGGGGGAGGCTGTGAGGATGGATTCTTCCGCTGCCTGCGATCCCGTCAGGCCCTCGTTCAGGGGAGGCGGAGCGCCCCGCCCCTTCTCGCGCGCCGCTCATTTGCATTGACGCAGGGCCGCGCGCCAGGGGCGGCCAGAGGTGGGGCGCGAGCGCGGCGGCACGAGCCGGACGGGTGGCCGAGGCCCAGCCGAGGGAGCTCCGCCCTCTCGTCGCAGCGGGGTCCACCTCGCCCGCGCGCGCGGCGGTCCTCGCCCTCCGCTGGAGGTCAGGGCCGGCGGTCGCGGCCGTGGCGTCGCTGGCCTTCCATAGAGGCTCGGTCGTGTGGGGCCGGCGGATCGGCCCAGGGTGACGCAGAGCTGGCCTCACTCTCCCACCGTGCTAGGGACAGGGACTCGCTGCCCTACTCTGGCACTTCTGGTCCTGTGGTGCGGTGGAGAGCGTCAGACCTCCCGGGTGAAGCTTGGTCTGTCACCCCTTCCTTTCCACCCAGATTCTGCCATTAAACCATGCCACTCATCGGCTGGGCTCCTCAGAGACACGTAGAGCCCAAGGCCAAGCCCATAGAATCACAGAATGTATTGGCTGGGAAGGGACCTTTAACGGTAATCAAGTCCAACCCCCCGCAGCGAGCAGGGGCATGGTTAACTAGAACGGGTTGTTCAGAGTCTCGTCAAGTCTGACCTTGAATGGCTGCAGGGATGGGGCTTCCACCACCGTCCTGGGCAACCGGTTCCTGTGTTCTACCACTCTGATGGTAATGAACTTCTTCATAATGTCCAATCTAAATTTACCGTTCTCTGGTTAAAACCATTGCCCCTTGTCCTGTCACTACATGCCCTTGTAAACAGTCCCTCCCTGGCTGTCTTATAGGCCCCCTTCAGGTACTGGAAGGCTGCTATGAGCTCTTCCTGGAGCCTTTTCCAACTGAACAATCCCAATTCTCTCAGCCTGTCCTCATAGGAGAGATGTTACAGCCCTCTGATCATTCTTGTGGCCCTCATCTAGACATGCTCCATCAGGACCATGTCCTTACTGTGTTGAGAGCTCCAGAGCTGGACATGGTAGTCCAGGTGAGGTCTCATCAGAACAGAAGGGCAGAATCAGCTCTCTACATCTGCTGGCCATGCTTCTTTTGATGCAGCTCAGGATGCAATTGATGCCTAGTCGCATGTGGTGTTGCCTTTTGAGGTATTTTCTGGACAGATAATACTGATGGTGTGGTTTTACCTTTTCCATCTAATGGAACACAGCTCTTGGCAACTGTTTAATGCAAACAAAGAGGTCAGCAACTATAGATGTAATGCTGTTACAGATGTAGATATACCTAAAAGACTAAAGTAAACGAGCTCCCCTTGTGCTCTGTGAAAGCCGTAGTTCAGCAGTGAGGGGATTAATACATGGCTACTGAATGTGAGAGTACGTTGGGGAAGTGCCATTATGTGCTCGACCTATTGTACTTTAGGTAGCCATTAGTGGCCACTGCCAAAGATTGGATGGCTGCTTTCCATTTGGCCAATGGACCCATGGTCTGACCCAGTGTAACAATTCTTATTTGTTAAATCTGTATGTGTTTGTTATATGCATAAAATGTAGAGGAAAAAAAAATCAATTCAGCATCTGCAGTCACCTCTGATGTGATCGTAAACCTATGTGGGTGTCTGTATCTGGATATCTATGCTGTCTTGCAAGGTTAAGATGAAAGTACATTCGCAACATAGAAGAGCAATTTATACATATTTATCTTCCCTGTATTATGGCTTAGTACTCCAGAATTATTCATTATATTGGCATCCGTTTCAAGAACTCTGCAGCAACCACCTTACAACTGGTAAAAAAAGAGTGCAGACCAAGTCCAAACAGATGATTGCATGCTGAGTAAATGTTGCTGGCCAAGTAATGGTTCATCTCTGCATAGCGAGTTGCTTCATGGCATAGTCCTTATAAACATTACTTATGTGAGCTGCAGAACTGGTAGCATCTGGCTTCCCCTTGGGTTCGTGTCATACACCTGACATTTGGTTATGTGCAAGCCTGAACAGAAGCTGTCCTCCACCTGGGGCATTCTCAGGCATCTAGTAAAGGTGGAAGCAATGCTGCAGTGTCTCTCCTCTAACCAGCTGCCTATTTCTACAAAGTGTGTAGGGGTTTATTTAGTTGGTTGGGTTTTTTTGTGTGTAAGTGGTCAGCTTCTCTGTCCCTCACCTTTACATCAAGCCCAAATTCTAGTGATTCTTCCTTCAAAACAGCAATCATGGCATGTGTGAGTACTCCTTTTGAATTGACTGCAAGACAAGAGCACTCAGATCCTCTGTCACAGCTTACCTCTACCATAGTTGCTACCTACCCCAATCATGCATGTTATTGAAACAGCCTTCATGGGGTGAACACCATTTATTTTTAAGCATGCAAAGAATAAGCATCTACTTTGTATTAGCTGCCTAATCTACAAACATGACAGGTGCTACCAAAGAATGACTCATCCTACCTTAACGCAGGTACCTTTAGAGAGAGAGAAACCTGATCTCTCTTTGTGATGATTATGAGGAAAGCTTCTGGATATCTTGATGCAGAATCCAGGAGGTCTTTGGTGCTCCTTGGTTTTTTCAGCATATGCTTTTTGGCTCTGATACAAGCAAGAACAACTATATGAAGTCAAACCAAGAGTCCTTCAGGCTGTACATCCTGTCTCTTCAGCCATCAAGTGCAATCAAGAAGTGCTGACTCTTGTCTGCAGCGCTGTTTGTTTTCTTTTTCCAGTTCCCAGTTTCTTGATTTTTGACCATTTGCCTTCACACCCTCTTGCTTTAATGTTTTCTTTTCCCTTGTAATCAATCCCTTGATTCCTTCCTGCTTTCTTTTATCTTAGCTGCCCCTTTCCAGGGAAGGTTTGAGAGCTTGGTAGCAATGTAATAGTGTCTGAAAGTAGATGCCTAAACAAATGTGTAAGCACAGGCTAAGCATATCTAATGCTTCCTTCAACCATTTTCAATTCGGGAACTTCCTAGACTTGCCTTTCCAGACCTTAGGGGATACTGGAGTGCTTGGATGACACATTCCCTGATTGTTACCAGAAAGCAACCGTGTGCTTGCACCTGATGAAGAGAGCACACTGACAGACACCATCCCCCCAACCCCCATCATCTGAATGACTTGTGGAAGTTGGAGAGTCACGGAGCTCAGATGAGTTGCTTAGACTAGGCAACAAATGTTACGAGATGAATGCCAAGCCATATGCAATATCGCTGTACGTAATATGGAAATTGAAAAAAGCAGATGTTGCAAAACAATCTGTCAGTGCGGTAAAACCGAATATACCTAAGTTACGGTTCTTGCAGCCATTAATCAACTTGCTTCTGTGTATTCATTGCATCAACTTCACCTAGGACGCTTGGGGCGGAGCAGGAGCTGACAACTCTCCTTGGTTTGTCAGTGCCTGAAAGACAATGATCATCTTATTTGTCTGATGTTCTGCATCATCCACTGTGTGCTAAATCTGTGTGGCAAATTGAACCAGCAATGCTATAGAAGATAAAACATGAAGTCAAATCACAATAAACTATATAAAATAACACTGTATAAAGATAAGTCAAACTGTAAGGATTACAAAGCAGCTCTTCTGGCTGCTCTTTGGGTGATGTAAAATGAATCATCAAGGCAGTGGCTTCTGAATTTTGCCCCTGAGTGTTTATTGTCTCTTCTAGAAATTACAATGCTCAGCTTATATTCTTTCCTCTTTATAAACACAGGAGAGTAAGACCTGCTATTGGCCAGTGTTAGTGACAGGTTATTATTACTTGTGAGAGGATTTTGGCCCACCATTCTATTTTTCTGTTTGAACAAAAAAACTGTTAGCAGTTTTAAGAACTGAAAGAGATTGTGCTGACATGCTACCTGCTTCAGAGTGGTCTGTGGATTTAGCTTCTTTAAAAAGTGTCTGTTCTTGGGATAGGGTCCATACTTTATCCTAATCAGACACCACTGAACAAGTGTTACAGTTTTGGGGAATATAGATTAAATCATGAAAATGATAAAAATTTAGATGTAATATGTAGACTTTTCTGTATATACAGAGTTACTTCAGTGCTTCCTCATTTTGTAAATTAACATGAACACCAGAATATCAGGAGCCTGACAAATGAAAAAGAAAATAACTCTGACTGCTGCTTAAATCTGCTGTCTCCTTCCTATTAGCTAGTTGGCAAATTATTGCGGCTGTGATTTTTAATATAGGCTGCAATAACATGTGCACATTAAAATCTTCTTTGCTTTCATTCCAACACTAAAAGCATCTTTTCTGATGAATTTTTGCACGTTATGGTTAAAAATAAACATAGCTACAGATAGTAACTGACTTCAGAAAGCCTTTTTCTTGTGGAGTGTCTTAGAGACTCATCGGCTGCTTGCAATGCAACAAATGGTTCTTTCCACAATCCACAATATTTATAGGCCTTTCACCATTTACAGTGATTTATGGCTCCGTTTGACCTCTCTTCCAAGGCTCTACAGCTACAAGAAAATCAGGGGTTTTGATATCAGTTGCTTGTTTAATACTATACTTTTCCTTCTCCCTTTCCACATCTTCTCTTCCTGGGCTCTTTGTCAGCTCTCTGTATTTGAGTAGCTCTGTCCTGCACAGGTCATATGGGCTTTGCTAAGAGATCTGCCCTATGATCTGGCTGTTTAGGGAAGTACACAGTCTGCTGTCCTGCGGTCTGTGACTTGTGTCTCTGCTTTGTTCCTCAGTTTAAACTTTGAAACAGAGTTGTGTATGCATTCCAGGAACAGCACATTGTTCTAACTGGTAACAAAAATATATGATTCACGTACTTTTGCTAGAGCTGCTTCCCCTCAGCCTTAAAGTTGATTTTTGTTAATGACTTCTCCTTCCATGGAAACGTGGAAACCAGTCTGGGACTGCAGGTTATTCATGTAGAAAAGCAGATGATGAGGTTTGACATTTCACAGGAAAAAGAGGTCTGAAGATATATATCAATGTGTTTTACTTACAGTTTTTCTCTTCTTGATTTTTAAAACTCTGAAAATAATTATGCATTCTTAGGAAGGAGGTAGGCAAGTCTTTCAGCAGCAAGCAGTCTGTTGAGTCACAGTAGCTTACCTTTTTTTCCTGGTGGTTTATCTCATTAAAAGAAAAACATATTAATCATCCAGATATAATAAATTTGAGAAAGAAACCTTTTTTAGATCACTGTGTGTTGGAATGAAATTAAAAGCAGTAGGAAAATCTAACACCAGGGATTGAGATAGTTTGTTTTATTCTGTTCTTCCCGTGACCATGTTATGTTTGTCTGTTTGTTTGTTTGTTTTAAAGCTAAAAATCTTAAAATTCACAGGAGACAGGAGCTTTCTTGCTTTATTCCTTTATTCAAAGCCTGACTTTCATCACAAGAGCTATGATGCCTGTTTGATTTGAAGGATATGTGTTCAGGTCACAAGAATGCAAAGCAGTGATTTGTTTTTTTCTCCTTTTTGACATGGAGTTTAACCAGCACATTAGACTAATATTTTCTTGCTTGCTAGTGGCAGTTTCTGGGGGTTTGTTAGGTTGGGTTTGGGGTTTGGTTTTTTTTGTTTGTTTTGGTTTGGGGTTTTTTTGTTTTGTTTTGGTTTGGTTTTTTGTTTTTTTTTTTTGTTTTTTTGGGGGGGGTTGTTGTTGTTTTGGTTTGGGTTGGGGTTTTTTTGTTTTTTTTTTGTGTTTTTTTTGTTTGTTTGTTTGTTTTTTTGTTTGGTTTTTTTTTTTGTTTGTTTGTTTGGTTGGTTGGTTGGTTTGGTTTGGTTTGGTTTTTTTTGTTTTTCAGTAGTGGAAGTCATTAGAGTTTCTCCCAAGAGAATCACTGCCAAAGTAAACAGATATCTTCATGAAAGGAAAATAATGTTTGTGGAGTGTTCAGAATTCCATGTTTTACAGACAAGTATTTATGGCAACCAACTAGTGAATTAAAGTGAATGAAGTCCTATTTCTAGTTTGTTGCTTCTGCTATGCTAATTGAATGTGGCAATTTCTGCTAGTTTCTCAGCTATGCAGTGCAAATTCTGGATGTTAGTTGTAATTTAGGATGAAGAAAAATGAGATGCAACTCAGTTTAGAAAAATGATATTTTAAAAAAAATTGGGAATTGAATAGTGCATGTAGACCCCTGGGGAACTGCTATTGTCTCTAAAATGTTCTGCATGTGGTTGGCAAGAACAACAAGGACAGAAGAAAGTACAGCTAAAAAATTCATAAAGGCTGTCTGGTGGAATGCATTACAGTCAGCTGTATACCTCTGTGCTCTTATCCCTCTGAACTGATAATTTTTAGCTGAGATGAAACGTTCTGAGGAACAGGAGGCTGGCAGATTTGCAGCATAGATTGTTTGAAGGTTTAAATACTGTGACTATCTCATCTCACTGTAAGTCTGTAGATATAATGTAAGCTGGAGTTGCTGAAAAGTGATAGAATGTCTCCGTGTGTACACCATACAAAACTGTGAAGAGCTTATTTTCTGTGTGCTGTGGAATCCTGCACACTTCCCACCACTTCTCCAGGATAGCAGTATTTTGCCAGTGGAGCAAATGCACTGCAAAATTGTTGAGGATGAGACCACATCTAATACTTTTTAGGCAGTGGCTTTCACAAAGGGGACCAGTGCTAACTGGAAACTGCTGCCAACACCATCATATGTTTCATGACAAATGTAAAGTGTTCAAAAAGTTGGCACTACAAAATAGAGATACTGTCAATCTCTCTTTAAAGTGGCTTGTAGGATTTTAAAGCTGGTGGTGTTGCTGCTGCACTCATGTATCAGATAGCATTTTTAACAGTCCTTATAATATGGCTGGTTAGCTTGGTTATATTACTAGGCCATAAACCAAAATTATTCCTAGGATAGAGAATACTAAGGTTTTACTGCTGATTTTTTCTTATGTGCTATGTGCAGAAGAGTTTGCCCAGCAGTGTGTGCTGCTATAGTCAGAACACAGTATTTTCTCATCTTCCTTACAGATGCAGCTGCCACTATTTACCAAACATGAAGATGTTGCTCACAGCTCTGGGGGTAAGTTTGAGTTCTGGTTTAAAGAATGATTGAGACATATCTACTAATTGCATGAATGTTCGGTGTATATTTTATGTTCTTGATTATTGCGGTGTAGGAGGCTCCTGGAAATTTTAGGGAATGATCTCAGTGATCATAGGAGAGGTCTCCAGAAACTTGTGTAACTGACTTGTGCTAAGAATAACCACATGATGCTGCCAGTGTTGGAATAATCTGTTCTGAAGGGTTGCGTACTGTAGTCTGACTGTATTTAGGAGATGAGGTAGGAGACCCAAAAAGACTCAGGACATTTTTCAGCAAGGAGGCTTTGAAGTAGAGTTCATTGAATCCTGTAGGTAGCCCTCATCACAGATGCAGCAGGAGAAGCCAGCATGTGTCTGTAGCTAGGTCTGCTCCTCTACAGGAGTGTATGGACCACATAGCAAGTTAAACAGAAGTATATGTTTGCACCTCAGAAGGCTCTTAAAATGTGTGCTTTAAATTGCTACAAGAAGTAGAACTTTACAAGAAGTGAAGTTCACTTATTAAAACTCCAAAAGGTAATAGAGATGCAGGTTTCCCTTCTGAGCTGTAGGATCTGTGTTGGTAGTAAAAGCAAAAGCAGTCCATCTGATTTATGTATGAAAACATATTCTCTTGTACCTGACTTTGTTTCCTCTTTGAGTGTAAGATGGATGTTCACTGATTTTACACCACCACTGTTTAAATAAAATAATTTTCAACAATTTTCAACATTCTGTAAGAAATTTGCTGGTTTAATTAGTATGGAATTATCTCAGAAATTAGCGGTAAAGACCCTTCAGATTCACCATAGAACTAAAATTAATCAGACTAGAATTGAAAAAATAGAGATTAAAATTAAGAAAGCAATTAACCATATTATTGTGACTAATTATGACTATATATCCAGTAATCAAGGTGGGGTCAACAACTCTAAGGCTGGCCATTGTGCTATCAGAGTTCAGCTAGTCAGGAGCAGCTCAATTGCCCGAGGGTAGAATGGTCTCCTTCCCATTTGCTGCTGGTGTGCAGCATCTGTTACAAAATACTCCAGCATCCATGGCAGTGATTCTGAGACTGGCCCAGTGATGAGGCTGTGCCTCTGGCAGGTAAAAGAGGCAGGCCTGGACGTAACACAGAGTTGAACTCAGCTCTGCCATACAGCAAATGAATGCTCTCTCAACACTTGGCTGCTTTTCAGTCATGTCCCAGATACCTTCCCCACCCCTGGCTCTTTTTGGGGTTTTTTTGACTTACTAAGTTACCTTTTTGAACAGTGTAGGGTGGCTGATACTGAAGCTTTCACTTATTTTCCTGCTGGTCTCTCTCCTCCTAAATATGCCTAGCTGTAGTTGGGACTCAGAAATAAGAAGTTTTCAATCCTCATAATAATTTGTATCTTTGATCTAATGATCAACTGCAAATCAATGTCAAGCTTCATCACTTTTGACTGTTCATGCTGCTATGCTGATATGAAGACACTGAGAAGCAATATGCCAGATTCACCCTGTATGTTTTGATTGTGTGGTTCTTCCTTAGTGCTCATGTATAACATTTTTAATAATTGTAAATAAAAGAAATCCAAGAAAATTCCCTGCCAAGAAACTATGTAAAAGCTGAATGTGTTATAATATCCATGTTAAAATATTTTAGAAGTGCATTAGCTATAAAAAAAAACAATCGAAACCTAGGAAATGTAGTGAAAATATTGCACTTCAATAAAATGAAATATATTAAAAAAAAAGAAGCACATGGTTAAAGTCATCCAGACAACCTTAATTTTCTTCTATAATGAGAACCTGAGGGAAATGTGGAGTTAAATTAAGTTTATTTCTGCAGACTATTTTTTTAACCCTTTATGCACAGTTTTACTGAAAAGATTACAGTTGCTGAGATTCCTTAATCCTTAACTCTTCTACGCTAGTGAATATTTAGCTTCTTGTAAATTTAATCTAACTCTAGGCACTGGGAGTTCTGCTTTCTAACTGCATAGCTACGAGGTGCAGGACCTAGGGTAAGATCAGCCTATTATGTTCATCTTTTATACAGAGAATACAAAACCTATTGTAATTCTGTCATTTCCTCTCTCATCATGGTATTGAGAGCTCAGATCCATTTCTATGCAGTGGCACAAACCAGTTTGCTGTTTTAGTATACCTTACAGAAGCTACTTTGTGGAATTGATGATCACATATGCCACAGATCGATTATACCCATGATATTAAAAGGGAAAAATACCTAGATCTTTAAAAATTCCTAAACCGTAGTAAATATCCTTGAGTAATTGTGATACCATTTTGGGTCAATGTGCTTTGACCAGTCAAAAATGAATCATCTGAGGAATCTCTGTTTTCATATTCGTAATCCGTGTGTGTGTGTGCTTATATAATGCGTTGTAACTGAAAAGCAGAAAACCCCGTAGAATTTCTACATTAGGAAATCAAAGGGCTTTTTTCTTTCTCTTTCCTTTTTTTTTTTTTTTTTTTTTTTTTTTTTTTTAAAAACATCCCTTTTCTCCCTTGGAGATGTTTTT
>JANIJG010003016.1:29790-42392 GCA_024611175.1 Megaceryle torquata | reverse complement strand
GAACAGGTTGCCCAGGGAGGTGGTTGAGGCCCCATCCCTGGAGACATTCAAGATGGGGCTTGACGAAGCTCTGAGCAGCCCGCTCTAGTTGAAGATGTCCTGCTCTCAGCAGGGGGGTTGGACTAGGTGACCTCTAGAGGTACCTTCCAACCCAGACATTTCTATGATTCTTCTGATGGTCTGTTCAGGAATACTTGTGAACAGTGTTTATTTCTGTATATATGATATTTTTAGCAGTCTTCAGGATGTATGATCTTATTATTGCAGTAATCCTTTCCCCATTTTCCTTTATTTCTTTTGCTCCTTACACCTCTTTAAATTAGATTTTAGGGAATGGGTCATAACAAGCATTTTGGTAGCTGATTCCCATCAGAGTAATATTTAACCTGTTGAATTCAGTTGAGGAATCTGGCCTTTATTTCCACAGATAGGGAAGATAATTACATGCATTAACATTTTCTACAGTTTGGACTGGCTACTGTTTAGGACAGAAAGGTGTTTTTATTCTCTGACATATTAGAGCATTTCTGAACACTTTGAAACCTGTTATTCCTCATACTTCCCATAGTCAACAATTTGAAGTGTACGTGTGTTATTAATAGAGTCAGAAAGAGGGAAAGATATATGGTTAATTTTTTTCTTTCTATTGAAATCAAAGTTTTAATATTTAATTTCGGAAAGAAGATGCAAGACCAAAGAAATGCCCTCTGCTTATTGCCTTGATAGTCAGGAGACAAGAATAATATTATTGATGTGCAAACACAAATAGCTGGAGGCTTATAACTCTGTTTCTGTGTGATTAAAGACCTGCAGGAGGTACTTGATGCCAATAGGCACAGGATGTTTGTGATATAAGAGAGTAGAAATGACAACTGACCTTTCCTGGAGTCATAAATGAGCCTGCAAAAACTTTGAGGCTCAATTTCCCTGCAAGTGCCTCTTTTGTCTTCCCACACCACGTGATTCCATGCTTTTGGATCCCTTTCTTCATATTATTGCACCATAGTCAGAGTGTACATTTTATTCACTGAAATTTTTAGCCTCCCATGAGAAACTTCACCTTTTCTTTCTACCAACAGTCCCTCTGATAAAGAGGATGTTCTTCTACTGCTTTGCCTTTCCCTTAGATAACACTGCTATGCAACTAAGCATGCTTAGGGCAGGCTCAGTCCCACCATCCCTCAACTGCTCCCAAAGTGTTCATGAACTTCAGAAGAGCCTGGAAGCGTTATATTTGGAAGCCTTGGGTATTTGCATTTTTCTTGGGTAAGTTTTTCATTCACTTATCAGCCCGGCACCAAAGTAACCCTACTGGCATTTAGCAGATAATTAACTGGGTGTGAATCACTTAGTTGGCTCCTGAGCTGATAGCAGAACCCTGTTGTAGCCTGGGAACATCCCAGATGCCACAGGGTCTTCACTTAATATCACTAAAAGTTGCCACCACACGGTCAGAATGAGAGAAACCCCAAATGAATGTTGCAGTTTACAACATACAAATGTCCACTTTCTGATCTTAAGGAAAGTAGATTGCAGAAAATAATTGACAAGTAATAATTTGATTAGATAGAGGTGCTGTGATAAAGGTGATGATAGGACACATAACTAGAGCCATCTTATTGTTCACTTTGACATGGTTTTCATTTGTCCTTGCTCCTTTTGCTCTTCACAAATTGCACAAAATAGTAGTAGTAATAGTAATGCTGGTAAAATATTTCAAGGATTAATGGTTCTGAGTATTGCCATCATTTAATAAGGGGACAGGCCAGGATACGTCAGCTATGATACATCACAATAATTGTGTCACAGACACCTTTAAAGTCCCATGGCTTTAGTTTACATTATACTCCTAACCTCAGAAATGTAGTGCAATGACTTTGGAGTCATCCAACCTCTATTTCATCTAATTCCATTGCTTAATGCAACAATGTAACAAATCAGAAATCCTGGTATAGGTGCCCTATTGGAGTAATTTGACCTTTCTCTTAGACAAATCTATTAATAGATCAGTAAAACTACCATGGTTCCTATGCTCTTAAAGATCTCCCTTTTTTTCCTCTTTTCTTGCTGTGGTAAGGCTGACATCAGAAACCTTCAACTTATGAAGCCCAATCTGAAGTGCTTCATAGGTTATCTTGATAAAGCTGCTGGGTCACTGTTTTGGTCATTTCACTTGTTCCAAGGAGTGAAAGCCTCATAAATCTTTCATGACATAATCACCATCTTGCAGCATGTGATGTCCATGGGTTGGACCCCACTTAATTGCATCTATACTTCACCATTGGTCATTGCAGAGGAAGATAAAGGATTTATTTAAAAAAAATATAGTAAAAATTCCCAAATTAAAACTTCTAAATTCCACTCCTGACAGACTGCAAGGGAAGCAACATTCCCTGAGATGAATAACAGAAGACAGTGTAACAAATTAATGCAAATGAAGTCATTCCTGAGTGACTCCATCTGCTTTGGAAATGAGGCTCGAACTTTCCAAAATGTGGCCATGATCCAGATAATTAGGCTTGACTCCAAATGAAGCCACACAGGTAACTTATAGCTTCATTAACTCTCCTCAGGAAGGCAGACATCCAAAACCTAACCTTAATAGAGCAGCATATGATCCATTGACAATCTGTTTGATATTAAAAAATGAACTTTGTTTTTACTATGTTACACGAGTATCGGGCCAGTAACATATGCAGAGCAAAATGTTAGGGATTGGACACGATCTTGTATCTTGCGTTACAAGCCAGTCACTGTATCCAGAGAACAGGGGTTGTACTTTTTGTTTACAAAGTTTAATCAAAATACATTAATAATCTACAAAGCCTAAGGAAGGCGCATAAGGTGTCTGCAAGTGTCTTTCCTCTGTAATCAACAGGAGGATTATTAGGTAATAACAAATGTTATTCATCTTCATAATGGCTAAATGACAGCCTGCTTAAAAATAACAAATGACTGCTCTTCATCGACTATTATAAGGTGAATATGACCTTCACGTACTTTAAGCAAACAAGTCCTCTTTTCAAAGACTTCTCTAGTTCTTTAATTGATAATGATGAGATGCTTTATCTTTACTGAGGAAAAAAGAAAGCTCTAGTTACACCATTTATTTTAGGCTTGGAGGCATTTTATATAACCCTCTCTGTCAGAAAACATGCTGAGATATAATACCAATTTTTTAATCAATAATAAATTAATGTATAATTAAAGTGGTTAGTGAGGTGCATAATGAACTCCAGTGAGATGCTTCCCTCTAACGTTTATCAGTCTTCTGTGTGATGTTTTCTGTTGACATGGTGCTGTTTTAATGTAACAGAACTGGAGAAGATTAGGCTGAAAGAAACCTCATTAAGTTCTCTCATACCAGTCCTGAGACAAGAACAGCAATACCTCAGCCATCCCTGGCCAAAGTGTGATTTACTGCTTCTTGAAAACCTCCAGTGTTGACAATTCCTCCTCCAGGAAAACCAGTTGCAATCTTTGATACCAGAAATATTTTCTTAAGATCTAACTTGAATCTGCCTTGTTGCTATTTAAGCAACAAGTGTCTTGCAGAGTAGGCCCTGGAGTTTCCAGACTGAAGCTTTTCTATAGATTTAATGTTACTTCTTAACCAAGTTTCTTTGTGTCTGAAGAGTAAAGCATGTGCAACAGCTTACACACATCAGTAGTCAGACTGTCAAGGATGGAAGCCTTAACAAGTACTGCCTAATACAGTAAAAGTAGTCATTTTTTCAAACAGAATTTTCATACAAAGACTTTTTTTTTTTTTTCTTTTTCTTTTTTTTGGCATTTAAGTGGTTTTGTCAATTTAGGCTGCTCTAATCCTTGCAAATGATGGTTTACAAAAGTTCTGGCCTTTCATACTGACATCCAGAAAGGTATCTGTGCTTCCTGCTAAAATAATGCACAGTAGTTATACCTTCTAGCAAGATAAATTAGGGCACTCTTTTGTGAACAGTCTATAGATAAAGCAAAAAACAGAGTAACTACTATGCTTGCTTCTGCAGTTTGAAAGATCCTGCTGCATTTGTCAAGTCACAGCCATGTTCGACTCATTTGCCATAAAATTTACACCCACAGGATTTGACATGAGGTAGAATTAACAGCTTTCTCCTACCTGTTGTTTCTCTCAGTATGATGGGTGTTGCAAACAAAATGTCATTTACTCAAAGCAGAGAAAAAGTGATACTAAGATTGGTAGAGATCATTTTACTGCTTTTAGACAATCATTTGGAGTAAAGAGTGCAGTACATTAGAAGGAACTATTTAATCACGCTCCATAAAAAGCAATCCAATATTGAAACCAGTGTAATATTGGCTTTTGCTAGTCTCATATTAATTAGAGCATAATGCACTATGTTAATTTCTTTGTTGTTTATTTTAAGGGAAAACAGTGAGCCGGATCATTCCAACTCAGACTGGTTTGTTCTAGTATCTAGTATCTGGCTTTTCCTGCAAATCAGGGAGTAACTATTCATCATTGACTTTTCTTTATTCAGGCACAAAATGCAGGCATTGATTTTTTATTTTTTTTTTTTTAAACATGCTTATTGAATTATCTCCATAAATGAGCTAATAATTGAATAAATACTGTCACAAACAAAAGTAAATTGTACCTTTTTCACTTTCCTAGACTACAAGTATGTCAAAATGCAAACCTGTGTTAGAGATGTGCACATACATATGAATTAAGTGGGTTTTTTTCTAAATGTACACATTATAAATTTATTCTGATCATCTTACTTCTTGACAGATATGACCAAAATTAACCGAAGACCATTCATTAGATGTTATTAGTAACTTTCTGATTATCTTGTTTAAGCTAACTAGGCATGGCAAAGGCAGGCATATTTGATGTTCTCAGACAACACATAGACAAAAGCTCTACTATGTGCTGTAAAAGAAATATACCACTTGTGCCTTCAACCTTAAAGAGTTGATTTATTAGAAGTTACCAGCTTTACCTCCTATAATAACAATGTTTTCCTGTTTGTGACAAATTTGAGAAAATCAGGAGACTGAGGAAGAGCGAATCTGAAATGATTTTCCCTTCTGGGCTTTCTTGTACCAACTCACCCTCCTCCTCAGGAATATTTGCCATCAAACTACTTGTGTTTTCTATATTTCTTACTTGTGTCATGGTTTTATACCCATTTGTCTTCTATGTGAAATTACAAAATTATCAATGTGTTTTTAATGTGAAAGGTCTGCCTTTCTTTTTAGAATGGTGAATCACAGAGTGGCAGGTAATATTGAACAGGAGCCTGTTTTCCTAACATTTCTCTAAGGCAGAATTTCAGTCATTTGATAAATAAACTGATATCAGTAAAAGCTTAACGTTAATCACCTCTCCACATATTATTAATTGGAAGCAAGATTACTATAGGACAAACACTGCAGCAATATTAGTAATTACAGGGTCACAAGCTGAGAACTAGCATACCAGGGTTCATTTACTGATTTGTGCAGAGGGTACCATATTTTGAAGAGCTATAACAGGGTTTGCATTTCTGGTGACTAGCAAGGGTCTGGATTGTGTCCCCCTGTATTTGCTTCTTCTAGCCCAGCAAAAATGGGCTCTGTCTTGGGTGAGACATTTAGTGAAATTTACTAATATATATATATATTAGGTTACTATATATAGTAACAACATATATTGTTGATTAGCAACAAGAGGCTAGTATTAAGGCTAGAAAAGGCAAATAAAAGACAGCAACACCATGGATGGCCAAAGCATGGGGAGTTCCAAGTGTGTGTATGTGGGCACTGGTGATGCAGTTTACCTGGGGTTCTTTCCAGCAGGACACAGACAGGTATGGGACATCTGCATGACCTTGCCATGGCTGCAGGCTGAGCACTGAAGCACACAATGTGATTGGGCAAGGAAGTGAAGGGGCAAGACAGCTTTGGGAAGTGACGGAGTCTGGGCTTTGCCTGCCAACTTCCCAGGGAGGAGATGGCTTCCCAGGGAGGAGATGTGTGGCCTTTTGCGAGGAGTGAGTGCAATGCATTAAAGCTGAAACACAGCAGATGGGAGCCAGGAAGAATGAACACTGTCTCTATCTCTTTGTGACTTGTGTTTACTCCAGTTTGTTTCTGTTTTCCACAGGGCTGGTGCCAGTCACAGTTGAGCTCTCAACAGACAAATAATTCTGTTTGCCAATATTCCCCTCCAGTTTCCTGCCCCCCTTTTTTTTTTCTGGTGCTGTGCAGCTTGCTAGGGAGCCAGAAGTTTTCTCTCCAGAAAGTGCTGCAGTTTTGGCAAAGGATGTAGTGTGTGTTGTCATGTTATGTGAATAATACCTAGGAAGTGAGGAAATATCTTTACATAAATTGGTCAGGTATCAATATTATGCTTGTTGCTTAATAACATAATTAAAAGACATTTACCTTTAGTCACAGAAGGTTGTGAGAGGGCTTGAGCTTTCCGAAGTTCAGCTAAATATTCTTCACCATTTTTTGTAAGGTTGTAAGATTTTTTTTTGTAAGGTTTTGTAGGGTTATAAGAGGTAGTCAGGGAATTATTTGCCCCTTTATTTTAGGAGTTGGGATTCATCCAAGATTTTATATTAGAGTGGTGTATTTCCATATTGTACAGCAGAAGAGTTCATGTGATTTCTGTGGCTAAATGGCAAATCATATTTGGACAGAGTGAGGAGAAAATATTCGTCCATGTAAAACAAAGTCACAAGAATTTGATCAAAGTGTGATGAGTACCTTCTAAATTAACAGTCATATGTATACTATTATAATGCAAATGTCATGATGAATTGCAGTTCTTAACAGAACTACTTAAAGGAGGACTTAATTCACATTGAAGATAGCTTATACTCCAAGCGATATGATCCTAGCCATCTCCACCCAGCAGGCTAGGTCTGGAAGAGGTATTAGGCAGACTAAGTGGGCTGCTTAAGTCATTGCTGGTCTAGAAGTCTCGATCTTCCATGACAGGTTTTTTTGTTTCTCCTGTTACTTTACTATCTCTGAAACCTCACTCACACTAAAGTTGTCTGGGGTTTTGCTTTATCCAAATTACACACACTTCCATTTTCCCTCACACATGAGCCTGGGTAGTGAAGAGTTACCACAAATACCTTCAGATGCCACAGAAAAAAAAAACACCAGATACTGGACATTATTTGGGCAAATCAAAGAATGTTTCCTCCAGGGCCAAGATAAAACACTGCATTGTAACATCTGTATGAAACAACTTGCCTTTTTATTCTGGAAAATAAACTCCATGATACTGAAATAATAGTTATCTTTTTTTACTTTGATTTTGCAGCAGAAGAGTAACTTTGTGAGTCCATTATAAAGACCAAATGATACACAAAAGCAACATCACCTCAATTCACTTTGTGCTGCTTCTTCACAGAAACAGTACTATGGATGTCCTTCTCCCCTCTTTTCCCCCACCACTGCAAATAGTATTTTCTAATTTTGTGAGCAGAATGTGACAGTCCTCTACGATCTTCCTTCATGAAGTCTGGGATCTCTGACCAACTTGTGGGAAATGTAACAGTAGAAATACTGTACTTGTTCGGGCTGTACCCAGTCTGTCCAGCTGTGTGCACAGAAGAATTACTATAGAAGCACACTCATCTTTCTCAGGGCTACGGGCAAAAGCTAGGAGGATGATTCTCTCTACATGTCCATCACACATCTGGGCCATCCCTCACCATTTGAAATGGGACTTGGGCTTAGTCTGATTTCTTCCTTTTAAGCAGCCTCAATGAACATAAAGCTATGCATAGTTTAGAGCTAGGCCTGATTAACCTGCCTGTAAAATGTCATCTGTTTTTTTCTGGAGAGTGACTCAGAAGACCTTAATTAAGATGCTCTAGTCAGATACACAGTCAGCAGAAGTTCTCCTTATTGCAAGTAAAGCAATGACCATTTATTCTTGGAGATAAAGGTCAGGTTTTGCTGATGGCTATGTAGCCTCTTCTATCCAGGACTCCAGTAGGATAGGACAGGTGGCCAAAGAGGATGTAAGGAGGAAGCCAATGACTACATAAAATTCCAGGGAAGCCAACGAGGCAGCCAGCGTGGACAAAAGTTTGTGCATATGGAGCACATGCATGCAAGATTTTGCTGATCCCTGCTTAATGCAGGTCTGCACAGACTTCCATAATGGACCCAAGAGGCAGTTGATAGTTTGGGTTTTTTTCATATCCCTTACAAGTTACATAGTAAGGAAAAAAGCTGTGGGCAATAGCTAACCTATAACATCACAAGGTTTTGCCTCGTGTCTAGTCAGTGGTCTTATTACTTATCAAGACAAAACTTAACTAACACATTTGCATATGAAAAATTAATCCCAGGGAACCCTGCATGAGGTACCAGAACTGGTGCCATTTTATCTTTCATGAAAAAAATAAAAATAAAAAGAAGCAGCTGGTCATTCAGGTACTTTTAAAATAAATTACTTTTTAAAACAGCATTCTGAAAGTAATAATAGGCTGGGGAAAAGGCAAAGCTAATTAAATTAAATTGCAGCTTTTTTTTTTTTTTTGTCTTTAAGTACTTCAATATTAAATGAGCTATTTAAAAATAACTATGGACAACAAATGGATTTTAAAAATAGATAGATCAAGTGAGTTGAAAATTAAAAGTTAAACTTCTAATTATTCAGAGTTTTTCCTTTCAGTGTTAGCCAGAAACTTTTTACTGCAACATTTCCTGTCAGAAAATGGTATTTCTTCAGAAGAAAACAGTCTCTGTGGGAATATGTCAATTATGACAAAACAGGAAGGGAGGGCCAGTAAATGGATCCTTTTACTGGTATCAAAGCATTCTATTTTGAAGTGTTTCTAAACATTATCAGCATGGTGTTTCTTTTAATTATAATAATTTTATAGTCTGGTTTAAAAGGGAGAATTGGAATAAAACATTCAAGCACTATAAAATGGGTCTTTCCAGCCTTTCTAAAGGCATTTTAAAAATAATTTTTATTTTCCTTCCTTCATCTTCAACTTTACATTCTGGAAAATTATGTTATAATTTAGGACAAAAATGTCTCAGTTCATAATTCTTAAAGGAGTGAAGTTTCAAATTTCACAGGGCTTTACTTAACATCTGTTCAAATCTTTTGCCTTTTATTTACTTCAGGTGGGTTCACACTTGTCTCAAGAGATGACATAAAGGAGACCAAAGATGTGGGGTTTTTTGTTGGTTTTTTTTTTTTTTTTTTGTAAAGGTTCATTTTTCAAACTGAAACTTCTTCATTTAAGGGTTTTTCTCCTTTTTTCGTTTATTTTCATTATATTCTGGCACCATCCTCGCCCCACCTGCCCCTTGTCATCTAAATCAGAGTACAAAAGTAATTTGTGTGTGTTTAACTAGAGTACAAAAGGATTTGGGTTGGTTGTTTTTTTTAATCTATTTCATGAATATTTCTTAATACAGACCATTTTGATGATTACTCTTGTAATGTAAACATTAAAAAGGTTTTGGTGCAGGCTGCCAGTCACTTCAGGAGAGGCAGAGACCCATGGTGGTGAGAAGGCAGGAGGGAAAACAATGAGGAAGAAGTAAAACAGACAACTCTTCTACCAGTCTTAATACTGCAGAAAGCATGTCATAGACTTCTTTAAAGGTTTGGATCTATCCACAAGGATGAGCCATGGAGTGACCTGGTCTTCACTTACTTAAGCTTGTTTAAAACAAGATAATCCTATTTGGTACATGCAGGTATTAATGGAGCAATTTCACCTGCTGCAGTGATTTATCTTTTCACCAAATGTAACAGTGATATTAGTTAAATTATGAATGCTCCTGACTGTAGTCTAAGCTTCCAGTATTTCCAAGAGATCTGTACACACTATTTACACATAAAATACACTCATATACTACACAGGACATCAATATCATGGTTAGAAATAGTCAAGGTGTCTCATTTTACAGAAGATTGAACAGACACCTAAGTGGGTTGGGATTTGGTATGAGGACTCTCATCTCAGAGGTCAAGGGTTCAAATCTATTCCAAATCAATAGTAACTGAGAGCTATTACTTTTGGGTGGCCTAAGTAAAATGAATGATGGTTCTAGCCTAAGATGTCTGTGCCATTAAAAAAATCCCATCATTACATTTGGCATTCTTCACATAAGCCTCAATGTAGAAGCCAAAGACAGACTGAGTACAGAGGTGGAATTAATCTCTTCTGAAAGGACTATAGTTGGTCCTTCCAAAACAGAAAGCAAACAGATTATTCAGACAGTTTGAGGAATATTGAAGCGTTAGTGCTTGGAGATTACTCCTTCCCATGAATAAAGAGAGGGCAGAATTTTCATATGTTTTTGATCCATCATCTTTTCGCAATCCTCAAATTCGCTTTTTGCGGAGGAAAAGATATAAGAGGCTTATTTGCACTGCCAGTTAAGATTGTGTCAGTGTCTCCCTTATAAACTCCACCAAGCCATAAAAATTTAATCTGGGCTAAAAGTTGGCAGGGACATTCTCCACCTATAAGTATGTTATAAACCACATAAAAAAAAATATGAGTTAGGCCATTTATAAGTTGAAATACTCAAGGCTAAATAACAATAATAAAAAAGTCCTTCCATCTAAGTGTGAAATGCAAAAAGGGAATCGACTGTCAAATATTATATGGTTTAAAAAATATTCTTGTGTCTGTGCATCAAATGAGGAAGCTTTGACAAGTCTTTCTGATTAAGTTTGAGGATACTTGAGAGGTTCTTCTTGCTTGAACTGTTTGGAATATGCTATCATCAGGTCCTGGAGACAGACCACAGAGCCTTAAAATATGTTAGTGATAACATTTTGAAATCACTGCAGAACCTTACTGCCACAAAGGAAAAATATGTAGATTTGGCTTAGTCCCAATAGGAAGATGAGCTGCATAGTTTTGTGCACCTTGAAGGCGTTAAATTTGCTTAGTAGGAAGACCAGTTAAAAGAGAATTACAGCAATTTAAGCATGAAAAATGAGAGTGTGCTGCACATCTGCACTCTCAGTTATCAAGCAGATATTGTGAACCTTGATTCTTGATGCATTTCTCAACTGAAAGTAAAGAAAAAAAAAGGGGGGAAAAAAAGAAAAAAAGTCTTATTTGTGCCTAATAAGAACATAGTATTTTTCTACATTCAGGTGCCCCCTTCAACCTTCAAGAGATCACAAGTCTGAAAAGGGGTGATCTTGGCATAAAAAAGCTTATCAGATGAATGTTTTTAAAGGGATGGATCTAAGTCCATCATTGCTAACTCTAAGCTCCAGACCCTGTGATGCTTCTCATTTTCTGTGGCACTTTGCAGCTGTACCTTGATGCCAGAAGAATGGAACCTGATGTGAACCACTGATGTGAACTGAGAAGGAAAACCAGGTACACAGTGTCTCTTTGCTCTAAACTGGTCCCAGCATAGGCAGCTAGGAATGTAGGAACTCAAGAGCTTGGTGTAGACAGCATCTCACTCACAATTTAGGCTTTTCCCAGGTTGAATGGACATCAGGCACAAACCGGTTTTGAGCCATGTGACTCAGGGAAAAACATATCACCAAAAACATTAAATAGACTAAAAGCTCCCTAATTTTCCCTATTTGTGAGTATTTAAAGAGAGAAAAAAAAATTTCAGAAGCCTATACAAGGCATGTCAGGAGCAATGGCACATTTGCAGGAAATGTACTGGATTAGTAAATATATTTTTTCTATTTCTAAATTGCATGGAGCTAACCATGGAGCTCAGTCTTCACTGGCAATTTTTCTTTCTACACTTCCCGAGTTGATGGCATGGAAGATGGGGACCAGGGAAAGGGGCAAATCCCTCCTAATGTAAGAGAAGATCAGGTACATGACCACCTAAGGAACCTGAACATAGACAAGTCTATGGGACCTGACAAGATGCATCTGAGAGTCCTGAGGGAATTTGCCGATGTAGTTGCCAAGTCATTCTCCATGATATTTGAAAAGTCATGGCAGTCAGGCAACATCCATGGTGATTGAAAAAAGGGAAACATTGCACCTATTATTAAAAAAAGTAGAAAGGAGGATCCTGGGAACTACTTACCTGTCAGCCTCAGCTCTGTTTCTGGGAAGACCATGGAACAGGTCCTCACAGAAGTTATGCTAAGGCACATGGAAGACTCAGGAATGACTCAAGACAGTCCGCATGGCTTCACCAAGGGCAAGCAAGATATATTGATGTCATCTGCCTGGACTTCTGTAAAACCTTTGATACGGTCCACCAAAACATCCTTCTCTCTAAATTGGAGAGATATGGATCTGATGGATGAACTGTTTGGTGGATAAGGAATTGGTTGGGTGGTTGCACCCAGAGAGTAGTGGTCAATGGCTCAGTGTTAAGATGGAGATCAGTAAAAAGTGGTGTCCCTCAGGTGTCCATACTGGGACCAGTGCTATTTAATATCTTCATCAATAACATAGACAATCAGATCAAGGGCACCCTCAGCAGCTTTGCAGATGACACTAACTTGAATGGTGCAGTTGACAGGCCTGAGTGATAGGATGCCATTCAGAGGGACCTGGACAAGCTTGACAAGTGGGACTGTGTGAAACTCATGAGGTTCAACAAGGCCAAGTGAAAGGTCCTGCACCTGGGTCAGGGCAATCCTTGGTATCAAC